>CAUYRT010079949.1:0-18385 GCA_963574885.1 Lepilemur ruficaudatus | reverse complement strand
GTAATTGGGACTACAGGTGCACGCCACCATGCCTGGCTAATTTTTTATTTTTTTTTAGAGATGGGATCTTGCTCTGTTGCCCAGTTTGGTCTTGAACTCCTGGCCTCAAGTGATCCTCCTGCTGTGGCCTCCCAAAGTGCTGGGATGACAAGTGTGAGCCACCACACCTCTGCCGCCACGGGCATTTCTAGCCCTGATGACTCCACTCCCCTATATGGTCTCTTCAGAGCAGTCAAAACAATGTAATCCTCCCTACCGCATTTGTGGGTCTTTGCCCATGCTGTCACTCCATCTGGACTGTCCCTTCCTGTATCTGCTTATGTAAGTCCTCCCCAACAAGGCTGCTCCTGAACAGCACCTCTTCTGTGAGGCCCTCTCTGAATTTCCCTTTCCTTCTGATTTCTTCTCCTCTGAACATTGGCCTGTCCCTTGCTCAAAGGCCTGAGCAGGGCTTTGCTAATATTGCTACTTTAGTCTGTGTTATCCGCCTCTGAGACTTGGAAGTCCTCTAAGTCAGAATCATGGAGCTTGCAAATTCTGGGTTCTCCCCTACTGTGCCAATGTTTGTGGAAATGCCTTGACAAAAAGCGTGTGTTCTGTGGGAACCAGCATCAAAAACGTCAGCAATTCCGCATACACGGTACGCTCACGTCCCTCTTGTGGAACACTCACGTCCCTCTTGTGGACACATGGTATTGCTGCGGAAGCCCAGCTGGCCTGGTCCCGCAGGCTGGTCCCACGCTACGCAAGGAGAGGCTTGCGGACTGGCAAAACCTTGACGCAAACCCTCAATGAACGGGGTCAGCATCTTTGAGAGTACAGCCCAGCGGTCTGTTTTGGCAAGCCCTCCCATGACTCTGGGGCGTGTTCAGTTTTGAGAACCTCGGGCGTGATGGACACTTGCGCACACTGCAGTGTTGACGCTCTGTTTTTCCCAGCAAGGTCACTGTGGGGACTCTCTCACGGGCTTCAAGGTCACAGCCTTCACAGCTCACCTTCACATTCTTCTGTCACCATTCCCCAAAACCCCGGAAAGTGACAGGCTATCCTGCCCCAGAAGAGGATGGGGCTGGAATGAGGGAACTCGCCTGTCTCCAGGCCTCCCGCCAGCGAGTGCTGAGTGTGTGCCTGCCTGGCAGGAGCTCACCCAAGTGTTGCCCACAGGTCCTGCCCGACTACCTGAAGGGCTTCTTCAGCAGCATGCCAGCCCGCCGGCCCACCGAGCAGCAGCTGCAGCAGGTGTCCAAGCTGGCTGCACTGCAGCACCGTGCCAAGGACCGCGTCTACCTGCCCAGTGTGTGAGCACCTGCCTCGGCTGGAGTGGACAGGCAGCCCGGCCCTCTCAGCCCACCCACTTTGCTCAGAGCTGGCCATCCCCAGGCTCCCCTCTTGTACAGTGAGGCTTTCTGGGAAGGGGCTGTCCTGGCCTGGGGGCTGCAGTCTTCCAACTAGCCGTAGAAACTGGGACCCCACCTCCCTTCCATGGCAAGTTGCTTCTGGCTGGTATTTTTTGCCCAGAGCAAATTCAGTGATAAAAAAACTTTCAGGACACACATTCCCTGCTGTCCAGGAAATACATATAGCTATGCAGAAAGGTTTAGCAACATAAACATTCACTGTAGTGTTGCCTACAAATAGCAAAGGACTGGAAGCAAGCTCTGTATCCAACAACAGGGGACTTGTCGCGTAAATTATAAGCACTAGACAGCCTTTAAACTGATGTTCTCAAAGGTTGACTAATGCTTATAGTATAGGTCTCAAACTTTCGGGTATTCTTATACTCTTGAAAATGGGACCCCAAAGAGCTTTTTGTTTATGTGGGTTGTATCTATTAATGTACTTACCCATTCAAAATTAAAACTGAGAAAAAATTTAAAATATCTATTCATTTAAAAACGTATATAATAAGCCCAATGCATGTCAACGTAAATAACTTTTTATGAAAAATAACTATTTTCAAAAAAGTTTAGTGAGAAGAGTGGCACTGTATTACATTTTGCAAAGCTCTTCACTGTCCAATTTCATAGAAGTTCTGCTTCTGTGATCAGTCTCTTGCCCATAGCCTCTGGAAAACTCCCCCGTACACTTTTGAGAGAACAAGAGGGAAAAAGGCAAATCACTTCTTAGCATCGTTATGAAAATGGCTTTGACCCCCTAGACCCCTGAGCACACCTGGAGAGCCCCTGGTGTAAACAGTAGTAAGGTGATGCCCAGACCGTGCATGTCGCCGTGCCTGCGACACGGCCAGCCTCAATATGTACAGCTCTTCTTATGTGATCATTTTAAGTGAAAAGAGCAGGAGGCACATGAAGGTATAATCCCAATCCCGGATAAAAATAATCATTGAATTCTTACTTTCTGTAAGGCGCTCTGCATACCCATTGTCTCAGCTGTTTTTCTCAACTGCACTTTATTTCCCCTTTTGCACATGAGAAAACTGAGGCCCAGAAAGGTTATCTGGCTTGTTGACGTTTAGCTTGCTGATGGTGGGGAGGCTGGGTCCAGATGCCAGGCTCTTACCCCAGCAGTGCAAAGAAGGACACATCTTACCTGGGGGATCTCTTGGAGGAGGGGGTTTCCCTTGGCTTTTCTCCCAACCCTTCCCTCCACCCCCAAGGTGGCTGGCATGGGCTGGGACTACCATTGATATTTTCCAGATGTCTCAAGAGGCAAAGGGGCTGCCTGAGGTAGCCAGCATGTATCGGAGAGAACCGGGGCAGTGCTGACGGCCAGGGGGGCTCAGCCTGGAGGCCCACTGCTCCTCGGCCTGGCACTAACCAGCCTTGTGCTGGGCACTTGCCCGCCCTGATGCTTCCCTCACCCATGTGTTTCTCACCCTCCGGCTTGGGCTTCTCCATGGGGGCAGGAGCTATGAAGGACAAACCCGCCTTGCCCCACTCCCCACGCCTCACCCGGCAGCCCACCTCACTTGGTCACTGTGTGACCTGAATGTTAGTGAACTCCCCAGAGCCTCGTTCCTTTAACTGCAAGCAGGGATCCTGGTGGTACTGGCCCAGCGTGCCAGGCACTGTGTGAGCCTTTACATCTTCAACCCATTTATACTCCCCAGCACTTGGTCTTGCAGGGAGGTGCAAAGATCTCGTCTGCTCTGCATAATGCCTGCTGCACAGTGAGGATTGAGGCTGTGGGCTCGCTCAGGACCCCTTTCCCCTCTGCATGCAGGAGGGAGATCCAGGAGTACGTCCCAGCCCATCTCTACCGCATGACAGCCAGCTCGACCTGGCTTGACCTGGTCGGCCGGCACCGGCAGCAGATGCAGGCACTCAGCCCACACCAGGCCCGTGCCCAGTTTCTGGGTGAGATCTGGGAGTCGGGGAGATAATCACTGAGGGGCTTTGCTGAGGAGGGGGTCCTGGAGGATGGGGATGGAGGCATCTCTTTCTTTGCACGAAGGCATTTTTGGTGTCAGCCAAGCTGAGCACCTGCCTGGAGAGAATGCCTTTTTAAAATGTTTGTGAAAATAGCCCCCTAGGCTCAGGTGGCCCTGGGTGGAGGGAGAAGGGCTGTGAGCAGAAATAGAGGAAGAGACCTCGACAGGGGAGGCCAAACTGTGGAAGGAGACCCAGACCAAGGGCTCCTGAGCTGGATAAGGGCCAGGGAAGATGTGGGCTGCAGGTCGGCTGTGCAGTGAGGGCTGTGAATATCACCGGTGAGCTCTGCCTGGCATGGTAACTGCCCTCTCTCTCCGCTCAGGCCTCCTCAGTGCCTGCCCTATGTTTGGCTCTTCCTTCTTCTTCGTCCAGAGCTGCAGCAACACTGCTGTGCCGGCCCCCTGCATCCTTGCCGTCAACCACAACGGGCTCAACTTCCTCAGCACTGAAACCCACGTGAGTGGCCTCAGCCTGGCACTGCCATCACCACCCTGTGTCCACTGATCCCCCACCCCTCTGAGGGCCACGATCTCCAGCTGTGAAAACCCAGCTCCACCACTCACCACCTGCGTAATCTTGGGCAAGTCTCTCCCCTCTCTGAGCCTCGCTTGCCTCGCCTGGAAGACAGGGATGATAGTTAAACCCTGCAGGGCTGCTGTAAAGGAGAAACGACATAAAACACATACTGAGCACTCATGCAATGAGTGTTTAAGTCTGATCAGGCTGCCGGAACAAAATACCACAGACTCAGTGGCTTAAACAACAGAAGTTTATTTCTTACAGTTCCGGAGGCTGGAAGTCCAAGGTCAAGGTGTCGGTAGGATGGGTTTCTTCCTTGGTTTGCAGACAGTTGTCTTCTCACTGTGTCCTCACATCACCCTTCCTCTATGTGTGCACATCCCTGGAGTCTGTGTGTGTGTCCAGGTTTCCTCCAATACTTGTCGTATTGGATTAGGTTCCTCCCTAACAGCCTCATTTTAGCCTAATCACCTCTTTTAAAGGCCCCATTTCCAAATACAGTCACATTCTGAGGTCCTGTGGTCCTGAGGTCCTGTGGTAGGGCTTCAACACATGAACTTGGTAGGGAGGGGGACCAAAATTCAGCGCATAACAAATAGGACCCTGTTTCTTAGTTTTTGCTCCCAAAAGTAGACTCTGAGACAAAGATTCCAGGGCAAGTGGTTGATTTGGAGTTGATTCTAGGAAATGCTGGAGTGGGGAAGTGAGACAGGGAAGGGACAGAGCCAATGAAGGGTATGTTACCAAGCAAGCTTCTGACGTGAGCAGCTAGAGGTCAGTTCAGCTGGGGAGCCCTGGGAGACAGCCTAGAACATTCCTATTCTCTGGGGGCGAGGGAGCCAGAGTGTCTGTCCACCACTTCCCACCCTTCACTAGTCGAGGGCTTCTTCCTGAGGTATTAACTCTCCATCATTCTGACCTCCCTCCCTATGTTCTGAGTTTGCTTCTCGGGCCAGAGAGGTGCAGGTGTTCACCGGAAGCAGCTCTGTTAGAGGGTCAGAGTGCCAACAGCACTCACTCTACCTCTATATCCTGAGCATTTAGGGCAGTGCGTGGCACATTGTGGGTACATTGTATTTGTTGAATCATTTTCACAGGTGAGGAAACTGAGCTCCAGAGAGGTAAAGTGATTTGTTCAAGGTCACATGGCAAGTCACTGGGGGAGCTGGTACTTGAACGGGGGTCTGATTTGCAGGGGAAGGGCAAGGGTGGCTGAGACTATCCCCACCACAAGCCAATCTGGTCCCTCTCCCCCACTCCCAGGAGCTGACGGTGAAGTTCCCCCTGAAGGAGATCCAGTCGACACGGACCCAGCGGCCCACAGCCAACTCCAGCTACCCCTATGTGGAGATCGCGCTGGGGGACGTGGCGGCCCAGAGCACCATGCAGCTGCAGCTGGAGCAGGTGCGCCCAGCGCCTCACTCCCCAGTCCGCCCCCTAGGCTCTTCTCTGGGCCTGGCCCCAAGATAGGCCAGATCCCTGCTGTGCCCCAAGGAGCATCCAGCCCAGTGCACGGGGCAGAACTAACCCCAACGCAGTGGAGAACTGCCAGTCATTATGGTGGTCTTCAGGGAAGCAGCGTGGTAGTGGGAACATCGGAACGGGCCCAGAGAGTTTGCACAATAGTGAGGAGTTAGCTGAGGTGCTGGGGAGGCAGGACCAGCAAAGGGGAGATCTTGGAGCTCTTCGAATGTGGAGCTAAGAATCTGGGGCTTTCTCTTGAGGGCACTAGGGAACCATAGAAGGGTGACAGGGAAAAGAAGTTCACCTAGGCTGAGGTGTGGAAGCTGAACTGTGGGCCCTGGGATTGATGGGGGGGGGAACTGGGCTCCCATATGACAGACAGCAAAACTGAGACCCACCTGCCCTGTGCATTTTCCTGTTGGCAGCAACTGTGGCTGCTACTTAAAAGGCACGGATGACCCCCTAAGCTCCTGTCTAAGTCTCATAGCCCGCCAGGGGCAGGGCAGGATCAAAGTTTTCACCCCACTGAAGAGACAGGATTGAAACCCAGAGAAGGGGCAGAATCGGAGCTGAGGATCACACAGGCCGTTGCATCCCCCTCAGGTCTGGGCCCAGCACTACCTGCCATGACGGCCTGCCGTGGAAGGGCCGATTTCCCAGGGCAAGAGAGAGGGGCTTCCACTTCCCGAGCCCTGCCTCTGAGGGACAGGACCAGAACAAAGGCCTGACGGCCCCTCATGCCCCTTGGAGAATCTGTGACTTGGGTCCAGGCTTCCAGTCCACTTCCCAGCACACTCCAATCTGCTCCTGCTGGGGGCCACCCTGATCCCTGTGCCTCCCAGCAGCCTTGGGCTCCTGGCCTACCCTGCTTCCCAGAAGCCTCCTCCCTGAGCTCCTGCAGCTGTGCTGTTCTGTCCTCCCCCTCCTGGGACCAGCCCAGCTGTTCCTTCTTTGGCTGTTCTTCTGGTGCCGCCTCCCCTGGACAATCTCTAAAAGTTGCTGAGTCTGGGCCTCTCCCCCAGGCACCCTGTTTGGCCCCGAGGCGCTCAAAACCCCCATACTTCTATCTCCTGCCCTGACCCCTGAGCTCCAGGTGCCCTCAGCATCTCCCTTGGAGACCAACAGTCCTTTCCGCCTGACCTCCCGATCCTCCCAGGCACTCGGGCCCTAAACCTGGGAGCACCCCCTTCCCCTCTGCTCACAGGCTCCAGCCATCTCGGCCTCTTCCAACTCCCTTCTGCTGAGCTTGCCCTTTTCCGCCCTGCCCCAGGGCCTTTGCATTCACTGTCACCTCAGCCTGGAATGTACTTCCCTGATTTATCACAGGGCTCACTCCCTCCCTTTATTTGGGTTACAGCACAAATATGACCTCTTTCTAGAAGCCTCTCCTCCTCCCTAATAACTTGCAATCTTTGCCTTGGTAGCCCTTATTATGGCTTGCAGATCATTTAGTTATTTGTCTGTTTACATATCATTTGTCGCTACCACCAGAATATCAGCTCTAGGAGGGCAGGGGTGTGTCCATCTTGTTCATGCTGTGTCCACAGCACAGTGCCTGGCACATTGTAGATGCTAAGTACATATTTGCTGCATGCATGGGTGGACTGGAGACAGGGTTTCTCTCTCTCTGCTGCCTGGGCTGGAGTGCAGTGGCATCATCATAGCCCACTGAGTAGATGGATGGATAGATTGACGAGGGCCTTTTTGGCTTCCTCACTTCCTTACAGCACCCCCTGACCTCTTTATGCTGCCACCTCTGCCTCTGGCCTGCATATGTGGGGGAAATACATTTGTTCATTCATTCATTCCATGCATAACCATTGAGCATCTCTGTGTAGCAGCCTCTGCACTGACTGCAGGGATACTGAAGTAACTGAGACCCCCTCAACCCTGGCCCTCACAGAGCCCCAAGTCTCAGATATGAAAGAATCTCTCCAATAAACCATGATCAATGCTAAGCTGAGCCATCTGGGAGATAATCAGAGAGGGCTTCCAGGAGGAGGTGACATCTGAGTACAGCAGTGTTGTAGCCAACAGTCCTGGGTCTCCATCCTGTCCACCTCTGACAGGCTATGTGAGGGGATCTCAAGGCATCCCTGCTTCTCATTGAGCCTCAGTTTTTTGAGATACTCTGTCTCAAAAAAAAAAAAAAAAGATGGGCAGTCTTCCTCTTCAGCCAGTCCTTTGCCTACACACATGCTGCTGTGTTCCAGGCCTTGCTGGGATTGTTGCCCCATTTGACAGCCCAGGAATTTGAGACTAGCCTGGGTAATAACGAGAAAAAAATTTAAAAATTAGTCAGGCGTGGTGGTACATGCCTGTAGTCCCAGCTACGCAGGAAACCAAGGCAGGAGGATCACTTGAGCCCAGGAGTTGGAGGCTGCAGTGAGCTATGATGATGACACTGCACTCCAGCCCAGGCAACAGAGAGAGAAAAACCCTGTCTCAAATTTTTAAAAGGCCGGGTGTGGTGGCTCACACCTGTAATCCTAGTACTCTGGGAGGCCGAGGCGGGAGGATCACTTGAGCTCAGGAGTTTGAGACCAGCCTGAGCAACAGGGAGACCCCATCTCTACTAAAAATAGAAAAAATTACTGGGCAACTAAAAATAGAAACAACAAAAAGAAATTAGCCAGGTGTTGTGGCACATGCCTTGTAGTCCCAGCTACTCGGGAGGCTGAGGCAGGAGGATGGCTTGAGCCCAGGAGTTTGAAGTTGCTGTGAGCTAGGCTGACACCATAGCACTCACCAGGCAACAGAATGAGACTCTGTCTCAAAAAAAAAAAGAAAAAAGAAATCAAATGATATTACACTTGGACATTTAACAACTTTTAAATAAATGTGTCATATGTATTTTTTTACCTAGCTATGTCCAATTTTTCTGTTAGGCAGCTAGCTCCTAGGGGCAGGGACTATAATTTAACTTGTCTACTATTTGCAGTGCTGTTTGATACATGTTCTGTGGTGATCAAGCCTTCCTCTTGTGAGGAAGGATATCCATGCGACCTGGGATTTTTCAGAAGTAGCAGAACCTTGGGCCTTCAAAGTGATATCAGCCTACTCCACGGTAAAATAGCCATCTTGATTCTCTATATTCCTGTCTCCTTCTCCAACAAGCGTTTTCCTCCACTTGTCACGTAGGTGGTATACAGAAGGTATATATTCCTACCTGAGGTCCAGACTAAAGAGATGGGACGTAACTACAATGCCTGCAAACATTCCCTACATATACACCTTCCTCCTGCAGCTCAGCCTGGAGTACCTGGTAGGGGCTGCATACGTGGTGAATTTGGTAGAACAGAAAGCTTGGTGGGCACTAGGTCACAGGAGCTCTTTTCTAACTGAAACAGATGTGGTGGCAGATCACGCAGAGTTGCTGAGACACGGAAATGGCAGGGTGCGGCAGGCATCTGTCCTGGCTTGAGTTGTATCTTGCATTGCTTTCCTTTGTGCGTTTGCTTGAAAGTGTCTACCTCTGCACCAACTCATGTCCATCACCTCCTTAAATTCCAGTTCAAAGCTCAAAACGTACATGACCTTGGAAACTTTCCCCAACTGGCCCAACCTGATGGATCACTTATCTACTTTGCATCTCCTGAACCTCTATAAACTCAGTTTTTATTCTTTAATTTTGTGCTTGTGGTTACATGGCTTTTTGTTTCACAAACAAATATTATCTCTCCAACTAGATTATAAACTCTGCCGTTGATCAACAGATGCTTGTAGAGGCTTTACTGTTAAAATGAGAATATACCTTGAAATCTTGGACAGATAAAAATGACCATAAGCCACAGGACCAGATGATTTAGGAGGGTGAGCTATAGGACTGGTGGGATGGTAAAAACACCATGACTTTAAAGCATGCTGCCAGGGTTGCTCTCCTTATTTCTGCGGAAGTGTCAGGATGTACATTAGTCAAGAGACAGAGTTAGCAAGGTGGCCTTGGACAATAGAAGAGACATTGGTCAGGAAAGAGGACTTACAGGAGGCCCCTAGAAAACCACTGTAGTCAAACGTTACAAATATATGGCAGGGTATGGAAGCCAGGCCCAGTGGCTCACACCTGTAATCCTAGCACTCTGGGAGGCCGAGGCAGGAGGATCATCTGAGCCTAGGAGTCTGAGGTTGAAGTGAGGTATGATAATGCCACTGAACTCTAGCTGGGGTGACAGAGTGAGGCTCTGTCTCTAGAAATAAATGCATACATACATACATACATACATACATAGAATAAACATATGGCAGGATATGGGAAGCACAGGCTTTTCTCCCAGTTGAAACTCCAGAGTTTATGTCCTCACATGGCTCCCCATTCACCACTTGTTTGTTTCTCTCTTGAAAGTGATAGGGGTTTGGCTCTCTTGTCTCTTTCACTGCCACGGCCACTCTCCTACCTGGGTGCCACCCCCCAAGCCTGCTGCCAAACCGGCTCTATTAATTTGAATTGAGATAGACATTTCTCCACTTCTTTCTTAGCCTGCTCATCTCTGAAAAAACACACAGTTCCCACCTAGAGTTTTTATAGGATGTTTGCTAGTAACCACATGGAAAGATACAGCAGTTAACAAAAAAACAATGAGAAACTTCAAAGACTCGCAGAAAGCACCGCTTCCACTTGTCCCTGATCTTCACAGATGTGTATGGCGCATGCGTGTATTTGGTTGCCCTCTTCCCTGAGTCTTTTTCTTATGTGTTTCTGTGAAAGACTTCTTCTAGTCCTTGTCTTGGAAGCCGCCCTCCCAACCCTGTCTGTTGCTGGTTTTAAAAATCTTTTCAGCCAATAAACACTTCTTAAGGGCCTGTTATTTTCCAGACATCAGGCTAGGTGCTTTCCCATAAAGTGCACCCTAGACTGAAGTACTCAGATTTTAGTCCCAAATAGATTTGAGTTTGTACCACTACCAAGTTGAGGCAACTTTCAGTCCTTTTTGGTCCCTCGAAGGCAGTCTGGTGCAGTGGAAAGAGCACTTGATTGAATCAGGAAATATGAGTTCTTGGTAGAATTCTGTCACTAACTAGTTGAATAATGATACTGATACTAATATTAATAAGTAACATTGGACTTTTTAATTATGTGTTAGGTACTGTGTTAAGTGCTTTACATGGATTAGCTGATTTAATCTAAACAGCAGGCATATAAGCTAAATGCTATTATTATTTTCATTTCACAGAGGAAAATGAGACTTAAAGAAGGTAAAGGGATCTGTTTAAGGTCCAGAGTTACTAAGTGGTAGAGGTGCAGATCCAGGCAGTCTGACTCCAGACTATGCAATTCAATTTTCCCCTTCTGGCTCTGGTTTCCTCATTCATAAAATGAAAATATTATACTAGATGATCTCTAAAGTCTCTCCTAGCCCTAAAATTCTATTTCCTGTGATCTCCAATCTGAGTACAAGACCCCAGATTGTCCTTCTGGTCTTAGGCTGTCCTGAGCTTACACTTCTCACTCAGACAAATTTGGTCCTGGCCCCCTGCATGAATAATGTCCACAATGCTTCATCCCTCAGGTTTCAAGGGACATTCCAGCTTCCTCTTTAACTCTTCCTGTAGACCTCTATGGTTCCAATCTTTGAAAGTCCTACTGGCATGATATTTACCAGAGTTGTTTACCAAAGACTTTTTACCACAGATATTTGCCAAAGAGTATCCAACACGTGAAACCATGCTTATATATATATGTGTGTATATATATATATATATATATTTATTTATTTTTTTGAGACAGAGTCTGACTCTATTGCTTGGGCTAGAGTGAATGCTGTGGTGTGAGCCTAGTTCACAGCAACGTCAAACTCCTGGGCTCAAGTGATCCTCCTGCCTTAGCCTCCTGGGTAACTGGGACTACAGGCACGCGCCACTGTGCTCGGCTAATTTTTTCTATTTTTAGTAGAGACAGGGTCTCACTCTTGCTCAGGCTGGTCTTGAACTCCTGAGCTCAAGGAATCCTACCGCCTCGGCCTTCCAGAGTGCAAGGATGACAGGCATGAGCCCCTGCACCTGGCCATGCTTATATTTTAAAGTTACATGAAAAGAGCAGGATGCGTATCTCCAAAGAAGGTCACATTAAAAAAAAAAAAGAGAGCAGGATGCAATACTTTACATACCATATGCCATAATTTTGTTTAAAGTACATTGAGAGAAGATAGGAAGAAATGCCGAAAAATGTTAACAGTGGTTATCTTTTCTCCTTTTGCTTATTTATATTTTTCCAATATACTATGACTGTATGTAACTTTTAAACTGGGAGAGATGCCTTATATTTTCCCTCTTTCTACAAGTGATTTGAAGCGCCTTACCAAAAGAAGAGTACGAATGTCATAAGATCATAGATATAGAAAATCAGAGGCATGGAAAGGAAGAGGACGCTCATGTGCGATGACCGAGCATTAAATTCTCCTTTTTGGGTAGTCAGGGGAAAGGGAGAAATGCAGTAAATTACACAATTCTTGTTATCAGAAAGAAAGAAGCAGAGCAATTCCTAAGAGAGAAAGAGATTTTCCTGTCACTAAATCCTTTTTCCCCTAATTGAAAAAACAGGACTACAGCAAACACATTTTTTTGAAAAAACAAAATACTTATAATCCCATTTCCCTCATTCAGTTTTCATCTTTGCTTATCAGCTTTCAGTCCTTATCCACAGGCACATATAATTTTACGTGGTTACAATTACTGTCTATATGCCATTTTGTGTTCTGGTTTTTTCCAATAAACATCATAAACATGTTTTCATATTTAGTCTTCCATAATTATAGTTTTTAACAGCTACATAATGGTACATAACTGGCACTAAATTCCATAAGAAATTTCTCATGTGGGATTAACATAAGGGACAATGTCCTCAGTAACAGTTTTATAATGCACACAGAAGAGATTTTCATATTATTTTCTTGTAACTACCCTGGCTAAAAGCCAAGGGCATAACATTAAAGCACTTCTGCAGTGGCTGAGCTCAGATGGTTCAGGCATGTAACCTTCTGGTGCTCCAACTTGACCTGAGGACACAACTTAAAATGCCACCTAAAGGAGGGGATGGATAGAATGTCCTTTACAATATATTCTGTAAATATCTCTTCTCACCACTGGGCTTTTAACAGGACTTCAGAGGCTGACTACATTTATTCTCTGACGAAGGCCAAAAGTATTGTTATGCTCCATTGTTGACTGAGGCAGGATCTATATGTTTTGGAAGCCAGATGAACAGGTGGTCGGGTGACAGGGTTACCATTCTGGCTTGAAAGTTGAGAAGCTTGACCAGTGTTGTTGTCGGCGTAGTTTACCTCTTATCCCCATGGAGGTAAGGTGCAGGTGAAGTCAGATTTTTCTTAGGAAGTAGCTTTTGGATCTGAGTTCCATGCCACAGAGGAGGGATTTTTGATCTCAACAATTTTCAAAGCCCATAACCAATCAGGTGCCCTGGGCATAAGAAGGGAAGTCTCAAAATATTCCAGTGGAGCCTCTGGTTTTAGGAATTATAGGGTCCCAGTGTGCCAGCCAGTATGAATTAGCTGCAGAATGGAGTTTTATATTGACCAATTGAATTTTGGAGACTGCCACCAAGGACAATTAAAATTTTTTTACATAAACGATGTCAAGCTGTTATTTCTGGCACTAATTATGTATCAGAGCCAATTGCCTCTTAAAAACTATACCTAATTTACAGTAATATAGCTATGTTGGCAGCATAAAGCCAGATTCACTTTTATTTTAAGATTTTTATTATATAAACATTACAGTTGCAAAACAAAAAACTTTTTAAAAATAGAGAAAAAGAAGAAAATAATTACAATCCCACCATCTTAACACAACTGTCATTAGGGTTTTGTGTACTTCCCTTATTTTTTCACTACCAAACTTTTACATATTTATATTCATATTATATGTATATGAATTTGTGTCCTGTTTTAGTAATTGTAATTACAAAATTCATGAGTGTATTTTCCTTTAAAAATTTAGAACATTACAGAAAAAGTCTCTTTAGACCGTTATCCCACATACCTTTCCCTGTTCCCTGAAGTAACCACTGTCATGAGTTTGATATGCATTCTTCCAGAGCATTTCAAAAAACAGTCTTACATAGGAGAAATGTAGTATTGTTTTTTGTTTTTCTGTGCATAAATGGTTACATTTAGCAACTTGATTTTTTTTACCCCAAAATATTTTTGAGGTCTATCCTTATTGTTACACCTAGTTCATTCCCTTTAACTGCCCTATTGTATTCTGTTTAGTAAATATGCCACATTTTATTTAGCCATTCCCTAAAGAATTCTTACCTTTTTAGAAAGATTGTGGCCAAGAGGGCTAATAAGTCTGCTAAACTGCCTCAGTGTCTCTGGTGTCACTCTGAGCACATTGGTGCAAGGAGACAGCCTAAAGTATAGAAAAAAAAGTCACTTTACATGCAGGTACAGAGATTGCTGGTCCGCGATCACCATCCTGTGAGTCTAGATTCACAGTGCTGTTGAGTGGAACATTTTGCAATGATGGAAATATTCTATATCTGGGCTGTCCAAGAAGGTAGCCACTAGCCACGCGTGGCTATGGAGCATTTGAAATGTGGCCAGCATGACTGAGGAGCTGGAGATTTAATTTAATTTAACTTTAACTTGGTCACTTGTGGCTAGTGCCTACCATATTGGATGGTACTAGAATCTTGCATAGGGTAATGAAAGCCACAGTCTTTTATATTACAAGCTACATCATCAGGAGCTCTAAGACAATTGTGTCCACCTTCTAAAGGTCAATGGACGATGCTAATATCTTGTCTTGGTCCTCTTACATGCCTTTCTTTTAAGTTTAGGTCTCCTTGTTACTGGCCTCCAGATGGGTTAAAAGATGTAGTATCATACTGAAAAAAAAACAAGGTTGCTAGAAAGCCTATCTTTCTGGGAAATAACTGTACTCAAACCAAACTATGTAGAAATTCATTTCTAATCCCAACACCCTCACTTGACATTTAGTAAACTAAAATCCCCCATAATCATCCTACTAGCCCACTGAAATCTTCAAGGATGATAGAAGTAGTACAAAAAGTCAACAGAAGGGTGTAAACATCTTACAAAAATTGTCTTGGCTGAGAGCTAGCACCGTTCAGTTAGTCGGATTGTGTGTCATAAACGGGGTTTAGACCCAGAGAGAACTGACCTGTTTTCTTGTTTTTCATAAATGCTTCTGGGACTCTCTGAATCCCTATCCAGATCTCCTTTATCACCCAGAAGGTTCCTGACTGTCCCATGTAGCTTGCTAAATCTATAGCTCACGTAGATAGGCACATGGTTATGCAATTTGCTCCCAGAGCAGGCTCCAGAATGTCCAGATCTAGGGTCCAGTTGATCTTCCCTGGCAGTATCAGGCAGATAGGACAGCACATGTGAGCTGAAGAAATACACAGCGTGCCTCTCTGAGGAATAGAGGCACGAAGGCACAAATACATACACTCTTAATACAGAGGATAATACAATCACATGAAAACTATGCGAGATATGCCTGTTATAAAAATCCATTACTAACTCTTCTTTTTCTTATGGGCCCCAATGTAAGAAAGTATACCTGTCCTTGGGTCTCTCCCTCCTCCCGTCTCCTGTTCTTTTATGTTTACTTTCTCTGATCTCTTTGCTTAGTCCCTTTCTCCGTCTGCCTCTGGCAGTTTCCACTGCTGATCCCCATTTTCTTTTCCTGAGGCCAGTCTTATAGCATCCTTCAACAAGGTCGTGCACTCAGTTAATCTATAAGTGGTATCAGGCCATTAAGATATAAGTTAAAGAGAAGGGAGGCTTAACCACAGTCCTGTTTTACTTGTGACTGTAGTTTGGTATACCCGGGGACTTCTTCCTACTTCCAGACTTTCTGTTTTAAAGTTTTAAAAAAGAAAGTCCCTCTCCCACTCTAGGAGTAATACATGTTTATTAAAGAAAAATTGTAAACTACAGAAAAAAATTTACAAAATACTCATAGTCCTACCACCCAATGAAAACCACAGTTAATATTTTGGTATATTTCTTTCCAGTATTATTTTTTTTCCTTCTATGTGGATTAAAAAAACATTGTTGTGATCACATTGTACATACAACTTTGTATTCTTGTTTTTTCCCCACTTAACATATAAGCACATTTTCATATGATCACACAGGTTCATAAATATAATTTTAGTGCCTGCATAATATTCTATCAGTTGGATGTACCATAGTATAATCATTTCTGTATTGGTAATCATTTATCTTGAAGTGGCATTAAAATGAGTATTTGCACAAACATTAATTACCAAGGGTCTATGTTAAACACATATAGATTGCCCCAAAATAACAATTGCCCATGTAATCACAGGAAAATGATAGTTCAATGAAAGCTACAATTTTTCAGTGAATGGTAGATTTCTCCATAAAGTTTAAGAGAGTATAATATAGTGTCAGGACTTTCCTGTCCATGATGGCAGCCTGGTCTAGTAAAAGAAAAAAAATACTTTGGAATCAGACATTTTTTCTTTTATTCAATAAACATTAATTGAGTGCCTATATGTGCCAGGGAATGTAAATACACTAATATGAAAAACAAAGTGCTTGCCCTTACGGAGCATATTGTCTGGTGGAGTTCACAGGCAATTACGTATAGCATGATAAGTGCTAAGATAGGGGAAATATGGGAGGCAATAAGTGTATAAAAGAGAGATATCTAACTTGAACTTAAGGGATCAGGAAGGCTTCCTGGAGGAAGCAGCATCTAAGCTTAGATGTGATGGATGAGTAGGAATTAGCAAGCTAAAGATAGCAAGGGGACTGAGGGATAGACTATGTGTTTCAGACAGAGGGAGCAGCAAGTATAAAGTCTTATAGGCATAAAGGAGACTCTTCACTCTCTTTTATCTGAAGATGTCTTTATTTTGCCTTCATTCTTTTTTTTTTTTTTGAAAGGGGATCTTGCTGTATCACCCAGGCTTGTGTTGAACTCCTGGGCTCAAAGTGATCCTCCTGCCTCAGTCCCCTGAGTAGCTGGGACTATAGGCACGTGCCCACCATTGTGCCTGGCTTTGCCTTCATTCTTAAAAGATATTTTTACTGAACATAGCTATAATTCCATGTTGACAGTGGTTTTCTGCCCAGCAATTTAAAGATGTTTTCCCACCGTTTTGTACACTCCATAGTTTCTGAGGGGAAGTTCATGGTAATTTGAATCATTACATGCAATGTCGTTCTTCTCTGGCTCCTTTCAAGATTTTCTCTTTATTTTTGGTTCTCAGCAGTTTGACTGTGATTTAAGTAGGTGAAGTTTCCTTCATATTTATTCTGCTTGAGCATTGCTGAGCTTGAATCTGTAAATGTACGTCTTTGCCAAATTTGGGAAGCGTTCAACTATTATTTCTTCAAATAATGTTTTTGCTCTATTCTCTCTTTCTCCTCCTTCTGGAACTACGATCACACATGTTTTAGATCTCCGATATTGCCCTGTATGTCTTAGAGACTCTGTTCATTTTTTTTCAATCCGTTCTCTCTTCTTCAGATTGGATACTTTTTATTGCTATATCTTCAAGTTCACTGACTCTGTTATTTCATTCTGCTATTAAGTCCGTCCAGTTAGTTTTTCTTTTTAGATATTGTATTTTTTAGTTCTAAAATTTCCATTTGGTTCTTTTCTTACCTTTTCTGTTTCTGTGCTGAAGTTTCCTATTTTTTCATTTGTTACCAGGGCATTTTTCTCTCCTCGTTAAGCACCATCGTCTCAATGTTGGCCTCCATTAATTGTCTTTTCCCTTGAGAATGGGTCACATTTTCATAATTCTTTTTATACAGTCATCTTTTGGTATCCATGGGGGATGGGTTCCAGGACCCCCTCCCCTGCACATGCCAAAATCCATGAGTGCTCAAGTCCCTTATATAAAATGGTATATTATGTACATATAAGCTACACACACATCCTCTTGTATACTTTAAATCATCCCTACAGTACTTATAATACCTAGTACAATGTAAATGCTTTGTAAATAGTTGTTATACTGCATTATCTTTTATCTGTATTTTTTATTGTTGTATTGTTATTATTTTTTTCTGAATATTTTTCATCCATGTTTGGTTGAATCCATGGATACAGAACCCAAGGATATGGAGGGCTGACTCTATTGAGTAATTAATTTTAGAGGGGTTCCTGGACATTGTGAATGCTGTGTTATAGAGGCTCTGGATTCTGTTATATTCTCTGAAGAGTGTGGAGTGTGGATGTATTTGTTTCAGCAGGCAATTGACTGGCTTAGATTCAAATTGTGCTCTGCTTTGACTGTGTTAGTGGCAGCTCAAGTCTCAGTTCTGTTCTTTTAGTTTTAGATGGAAACTGCTTTGAGTCTGCCCTGTGCATGCATGGCTGAGGATACTCCTTAGGAAGAATTTATACAGATAATTTAGGGCTCCTTTTCTCAGAATCTCTCCTTTCTTAGATATCCCCTCACTTTCCCAAGACTATGGTTGCCCCAGGCTCTGTCCTCTGTTTCTTCAGGGTAGAGAGATAAGGATTTCCTAATGGACTTTTAGAGATCTGGCTAGTGATTACAGCCTGCCCTTAGGCTAAAGCCATAAAAATGGGGAACTCACCCCATGCAAATCCCTTGTTCCAAGTTCCAATTGCTCCTCTGAAATCTGCTTGCTTTTTTAAAAAAAAAATTATTTTTAATTATGGGTACATAATAGTTGTATATCTTT
This sequence comes from Lepilemur ruficaudatus, assembly GCA_963574885.1. Lineage (NCBI taxonomy): Eukaryota > Metazoa > Chordata > Mammalia > Primates > Lepilemuridae > Lepilemur > Lepilemur ruficaudatus. The sequence continues at coordinate 330 of CAUYRT010079949.1, read as the reverse complement.
ATGGGGTACATGTGATGTTTTGATGAACACATACAATGTGAATTAATGAAATCAGGGTAATTGGGGTATCCATCACCTCAGGGATTTAACATTTCATTGTGTTAAGAACATTCCAATTGCACTCTTTTAGTTATTTTATTTTATTTTATTTTATTTTATTTTATTTTATTTTTTTCTTTTTTGAGACAGAGTCTCACTCTGTTGCCCGGGCTAGAGTGCCATGGCGTCAGCCTAGCTCACAGCAACCTCAAACTCCTGGGCTCAAGCAATCCTCCTGCCTCAGCCTCCCAAGTAGCTGGGACTACAGGCATGTGCCACGATGCCCAGCTA
>CAUYRT010079948.1:0-14356 GCA_963574885.1 Lepilemur ruficaudatus | reverse complement strand
GTTGCTTGGTATACAGTGGTATATATTATATTTTCTTAGTATATATCTCTGTTCAGTCTGTCTGGATACTATCACTTTTGGGATACTTAGAAATTGAGTAGGATGTAAATGTCAAAACAGTGACAGGTTTTTTTTTTTTTTTTTTTTTTTTGAGACAGAGTCTCACTTTGTTGCCCGGGCTAGAGTGCCATGGCATCAACCTAGCTCACAGCAACCTCAAACTCCTGGGCTCAAGTGATCCGCCTGCCTCAGCCTCCCGAGTAGCTGGGACTACAGGCATGCGTCACCATGCCCGGCTAATTTTTTCTATATATTTTTAGTTGGCCAATTAATTTCTTTGTATTTTTAGTAGAGATGGGGTCTCGCTCTTGCTTAGGTTGAACTCCTGACCTTGAGCGATCCACCCACCTCGGCCTCCCAGAGTGCTAGGATTACAGGTGTGAGCCCCCGCGCCCGGCCAAAACAGTGACAGTTTGAACATTCAAAATACTTCCACTTAAAATCAGTTCCCCAAGGAAACACAGGAAGCAGAATTTATCTGCACAGAGCTCAACTACCACCACAGATGACAACAAGATGCATTCCGTGGGCATCAGGCGGTGGGAGGATTGGAATCAAAAGATACATCCAGAGTGGCAGGCCTTGATGCCAAGTGATAACTGCAGCACTGTCCTCACAGGACAACTCTGTCCAAACCCCTGCACTAAAAGACCGGACCAAACTCTAGCACCGGCTCTCGCAGCATACAGCCGCGTCTCTAGGATGACTTCGGACGCTGCCTGAGAAAGCTCAAGGCTGCCAGAAAATGTCCTATTTATTCTAGCCAACACACACTGGACGACAGACCCTTGAACTCCCGTCCCTAGAGTTAGAGCATTTACTAAAAAAGGCTTAAAGTTCTAAATATGTCTCTTGCAACTCAAGGACCCTAGAGCCATTCCTTTGAACAATCTAATCATCAGGAAGATAGGGCCTGTCTTCCAGTCTTTACGTTGGAATTCTAACTTCGATAATTATGAGCCAGTAGACACTGCTGGCTAATTGCATTTACACTGACCAACCTTTTGTACTATTTCATTTCTTTAACTTTGAGCCTCCCCACCCACCTCCCCCATTCTCGCCTTAAAAACGTTTAAATCACCTCTGCGCAAAACAGAATGGAACTCAGCTCTTTGCCCTACTGGCAGTAGTTACTGAATAAAATGTTTTCAGAGCTTTAACTAACGCCTAGCTGTATTTATCTCTGACACAAGCTAAGGCGCTTGGGTTACATACTGTGTACGAATGGGGTATAAGAAGGATGTTTTTTTCCCAGGGGAGAGGATAAAAACAGCCGTATGTTCTTGCTACGTAAGTGAATGTCCTGAACGTCCCCTACACGCAGCCGCGGGCCAGAACAGGCTGAGGGCAGAATGTGTTCTGTGTCTGCCACGATGTCCTCATCCAACCCCTCCCCAACGGAGACCTTCTCTGCCTACCCCACGGAGGACTGGGAAATCCTGGCCGGCTCTGCTGAAGCTTCCGCTGTAGATGCTCCCAACAGTTCCGGAGGAGTCCCCGGGCTGCCGGCCACGGCGGAACCACCAGCACCAGCATGGCCAGCGCCATTTTCCTCCCCGGAAAATGACCCCCACAGCTCCCGAACGTCCGGCCTGTGGGATCCCGCCCCTAATTCGAGCATGCGCACAGACTCAGAGTCGGGCAAACCTTTCTCCTGGAACTACAACACCCAGCATGCTCCTGGAGCGGCTCTGACTTTTATCCAATCAGAGAGAGAGAGAAAAGTAAAGGAGAGGGGCGGGGAAATAGAAAAAAAAAACTGGCCGCAGTGCGCATGTGTCCGGATGTGCTCAGGCTCTCCGGGTAAAGATGGCGGAGCGCGGGTACAGCTTTTCGCTGACTACTTTCAGGTAAGGAAGGGGCCCAAGGTCCTCCGCGTGGCCGAGGTTGCAGGAGCTCCGTCAACTTCGTTTTTCTCCGTCCTGACATCTGGCATGGTGCTTCCGTAGTGTCCAACATAGAATGGAGGTGGAAATGCGGCTTTGCAAAGTCATTTGCCGGACTGGCCCGGGGGCCCGGGAGCATCGGTGCTGGGAGGCCTCAGGGATCCGGGGCCAACTTGGGGCTGCGGGACCGGGAGGCCCCTAGCCAGGGGTTCGCTGTCGCTTTGGAAACTAGAAAAGAAGGCAGTTTTGGAGTAACCATCTCTGGGTGGCCCATTCAGAATCCGGGATTTTCTCCCTGGCCCAAGTAGACCTGATGCAGGAGTTTCTGAAACTCGGAATCTTGGTCAAATATGTGGGTTTCTTTTTCTTGGAAAACCCTTAGTTTTACAGTTAGGTCGGAGTCTCGGTCTCCGTTTGGCACTAGCATCTTTGAAAACTTTTCGCTTTCGGTTTCTTCGACGCGCGTCTTAGCATGAGACGCTTATGGGCCGGGCGCTGTAGCTCACGACTGCAATCCCCGCACCTCTGGAGGATGAGGTGGGAGGATCGCTTGAGCCTAGGCAGGAGTTCGCGGTTACAGAGAGCTATGATCCTGCCACTGCACCCCAGCCTGGGACACAGAGCAAGACACTGTCTCTTAAAAAAAAAAGAGAGAGAAGTAGCAGCATAGGACTGAAAAAATGTAAGTTCTGATCGTTCAGTTTTTTGTGGGCCCTAAACTATTAGGCAATAACTTTCGCTTTGGCCTTTTTTGGGTGGTGGGAGCGGGTATGGTTACTTTAAATAGGATTGTAGGCTTTTCTGTTAGTGGAACAAGGGATTAAAGTAATATATATTTTTCAAAATGTAGTTGAGGTGAAACATCGCCGAAGAATTTAAAAATCGACCAGGGAACGATTCTGATTTTACCATTTTTTAAAGGATCAGTAATGTCCTATTTACTTCAAATGTAGTCCTTCTTGACAGTTGAAGGCAGGCAGGATCTAATTTGTTGAGTACTTTGTGTATAGGCGCAACTTCACCTTTGCCTTTCCCCAAAGACAAAGACACCTTTGTCTTTCCCCAACCATGTATGATCAGTGTTATCTCAACATCTTACAAATGAGCTAACCACAGCTTGCACACATTAAATAACTTTTCTGGGATCATGAGGTGAGTAGTTGAGTTGACATTCAAACTGGGTTTTTTTCTGATGACAAAAATTAACTTTTTCGGAATCATCAGGTGAGTAGTTGAGTTGACATTCAAACTGGGTTCTTTCTGATGACAAAAATTAATACACTTTCCATTACATCATGTTCCCTTCTTGAAGTCCAAAAATATTTTCGATAAGAAGTTTCAATAAGAAACTGGCAGTTTTCAATAAGAAGTGAGGGTATGTAACAGTTGTGGGTTTTTTTGGTAACCTTTGAATGAAATTAATTTAATTCTGCAATAAAAGGTCTCATATACAATGGCGGAATACTGTGTGCAAGGTAGTCACTGTTATTTTTGAACCTTTATCTCTAAGAAAGTGTAATCCTAGTGGAGCCGAAACATGAAACAACCATATACCATCAGGGATTTATAACAAATATCTTCATGAAAATAAGCTTTTGTTTTCTAACATGATGAATTCAACTCTGTTGTAGATAAAAAGAAAAAATTTGTTTCTAGACTGTTGTAATCAAAATTAAATTATTAATGGTAGAAGTGAGTAGAGATTAGGTAGGATGAAAAGATGTTCTTGTGTATTACATTTGGTTGGGGATATTGACAACAGATGAGTAAACCAATTGGTGTCTACTAATGAATTCTGGAAAATGCTGTCTTAGGAATTTTATTGAAAAGAATAGAGTGAAAGAAGGAACATAACTTTAGATTGGGTAGTCGGGAAAGGCCTGTGCTTGGGGGTTATTTTTAAAACTGGAAGATGAAAAGGAGTCAGCTATTTCAAATTTAGTAGTAAGGAGAGTTGTGAACAGAGGGAACAGCATGTGTGAAAGCCCTGAAGCTGGGAAGAGGCTTGAGCTTTAAAGGAATTAAAATGAGGCCAATGTGCTGGAGTATAGTGAGCAAGGAGGTGATGTGGGTGAGGACCAATGCAGGGTCTTGTAGGCTAGAATAAAGAGTTTTTATTTTAAATGAACCAACAAGTTATTACAAGATTTAAGTGGGGGTGACATGGTACAAAGGTAAGTCTGGCTGGGGGTAGAAGTAAGGGTGAGAAAGAGGAAAGCTAGTTAGAAGACTCTTTCAGTTATCCCAGGTAGAGATGCTGATACTCTGGAATGTGGTAGTGGCATTATTAAATACAAAGATGGTTGGTTGCTCAGCAAGTTCTTTTGAGCTTTCACACAAAAAGATGGCAGTGGTAAAAGTATATATGTGCACAGGTGACTCTGGGAACAGAGAAAAGGTAACTTAAGTTTGTATGAACCTTTAAATGTTCCCCAGAGTCATATGAACTAGGTATTGAGCAATAATTGAAAGCTGGATGGACCCAGAAAGTCATGATTATTGAAATAGTGACCACTGAAGGAAAAAAAAGTTCAGCCTAGTTTTTAAATTTAAATGCCAATGGATGCTATTTTGTTCGAGGTACCTAATTATGTCAAAATCTTTAATCTGTCACCTTTAGGTTTATTCCTTAAATTGGTCTAAGGTGTGTCTCTGTCAACCAAATGATTGTGGATTCCTAATGCTAGGTTATGTGCTGGAATCAGAGCTTACACTTTTTTGAGGAAGACAAATATTGTAAAGATAATTAAAATATGATGACTGTTAGCCAAAGAGGAAGTACAGGACACCATAGGCATGACTGGGGATTCAACCTAGTCTCAGGGGTCATGGCAGCTTCCCTGAGGATATGACATTTCTACTGAAGATTGAAGGATGGCCAGGAAGGAGTTTACCAGATAATAGAGAAATGCATTACAAAGGGATTCACTTGCCAAAAAGTCTAAGAGTAGTCTCTGTGTCTGGAGCAAGGTGGGATGGTGTGAGTTGAAACTTGAGTGGCAAAGGAAGTATTCATAATTGTATGAAGAGAAAATGGGCAGCCTTCTGTAATTTCAGATTATCTTTTCAGTAGTAGACAGTTGATAGGGACCTAGCTGTGTCACTTTGGACAGATTACTTTCACTCAAGGACTTTTTCTTTATAAAAAAAGAAGGTTGGAGTGCGACGTTTATAATGATTCTAACTCAACTACTTGTTTGAAATAAAGTAGAACCTAAAAGGCCAGTTTGAGACTAGTATTTGGTTACCAAACCCATGGAACCAGATCTGTTAAGTATAACCATCTAATAATGGCTACCGGATATAGTTTTATACTACATAGAGATACTTTGTTGTGAACGATTATCTAGGTCTTACATCTTAGACCATGGCTACTTTCTAAAAGCTCTTCACATGGAATATATGCTGCTGTTTGGTTTTTAAGAGACACATACATGTGTTTAATAACATTGCTGTTCAATGTTTGCTTATTGCTAGTTCTGTGCTAGAAACTTTTATAGATATTACTTCATTTAGTTATCACAGCAATACTTTGAAATAGGCACAGTTATCCCTCAGTATCCACAGGGGATTGATTCCAGGACCCCCATGGGTAACAAAATCCGGATACTCAAGTCCCGCAGTTGGCCCACAGAACTCTCGGATATCAAGGGTCAACTGGAACTATTAATACTATAGTACTGTAATTCCCATTTTACAGGTGAGAAAACAAAGAAAAAGTTAAGTGACTTGCCTAAGGTCACAAGGGTGGTAAACAGTGAAAAGAGGCAGCAGTAATGTTGCTCCAAGTGGCAGACAAAAAACAACCAAAGGAAAGAGAAATTAGTGTTCCACTCTGAATGTGTTCAAATTGCCTTGTAAACTTAGTTTCTGTACAACTTCATGATAGATTTCAAAGGCCAGCTATTCCTGGGGATTTGATTAATTGGATTGGACCTATATATCTGCTCTCATTCAGAGATGTTCCTATGATAAATATTTGATAATATGTGAACTTAGCAAATACCTGTGTTTCTTTTTAAGCCCGTCTGGTAAACTTGTTCAGATTGAATATGCTTTGGCTGCTGTAGCTGGAGGAGCCCCTTCAGTGGGAATTAAAGGTAATTAATGCTTCATTCATTTCAGATGCCTGCTAATAGTTATCCTAATTTTTTTGAAATTAGTAATTTCTCGAGCTGTGGCAGCATAATTTTTAACATTCCTTTTTATTAATTTACAGTGTTTTGAAGTTTAAAGAAAATTTTTCAAAGTAAACATAATACCTTTATCTAGGATATTGTCTTTCCCATTCAGAAAACTGAGTATTCTTTTTTCCCCCGTTGATTATATCACTGCTCTCTCATAGTTTTTATCTTTCCTGTAATTTAGAAAAGGCTAATTATAAAATACAATCTAAAGATATTATAATTGTTTCATATCCCAGTACCCCTTAATAAAAAAGTCTGTATCATTTATTTTAAATTTCATGTTATAAGAATAGTAGGCCAAGTAGGTAGAAATCCATTATTTTAAAACATGTAAACTCTCAGGTATCCTAGAGTACTTTATGGAAAGTTATGCAGTACCTTTAACTGTAGGGATTTTTTTTTTTTAGTGCACTATAAGTGACCAGTGAGAGAAAAATTGATTTGGTGTTGAATGATAATCCCTTAGGTAATTTTGATACAAGATTCCAAAAGAAAAGTCTTTATAAATTAGAGGAAATAACAATGGAGTTTGGGCTTAATGCATCCATAATTAGAAAGCTATGAAAACAGTCTTTAAATAATTAAACGTGTAGGTCTTTTTTTTTTTTAAGCTGCAAATGGTGTGGTATTAGCAACTGAGAAGAAACAGAAATCCATTCTGTATGATGAGCGAAGTGTACACAAAGTGGAACCAATTACCAAGCATATAGGTTTGGTATACAGTGGCATGGGCCCAGATTACAGGTACTTTTATACTATTTATAGTTTTCTCACCATTTCATGACTTGATTGTAATCTGTACTTTCAGGAGAAAAATCAAGGGATGTTTTTGTTTTCCTTTAATCTTACAACTCTGCTGTTTGTGTGCTTTGTTTGGCAATAGCAGCCCCATTGATAGCTGAATTTACTTTAAAGATGCAGTCCCCAACCCCTGACATGGCCTGGTACCCGTCTGTGGCCTGTTAGGAAACAGCCGAGCATCACCGCCTGAGCTCCACACCCGCCCCCCCTCCCAGCTCCCACCGGGTCTGTTGAAAAATTGTCTTCCATGAAACTGGTCCCTGGTGCTAAACAGGTTGAGCACTGCTGCTTTAAGGAGAATAACTCAATTCCACTCAGTTCTAAAAGAGGAGATAGAGTACTTAACTCCTCTTATCTCTGTTACGTGGACTTCTGATCACTGTCCCTTTTCTGCTATCCAAGGACTAGGCATCAAGGGCTTTAGTATTCTCTAGTGCACTTTAAAAATAATAAAAGGAACACGTTATAATAAACTATATTTTTAAAAGTGTCAGGCAACAAAAGAAAGCATCACCTCCTAGAGTTAACCTCATTATTTTTATTCTGGGCAAAGGAACCCAATTTTCAAAGGCCACTGGAAGTTGCTGAGTGTGGCAGCCAACCAGGATCCAGATGCTTATAATCCCTCCTGTTATATTTCACAGGGAAAAAAAATAATCCTGTTAAATCAGGGTACCAGCAAGTTGAAAGAGATTGACAGCTTTCTATGTTTTTCATTTAACAAGTAAAAATAGTACTATTTAATTACTCATGATTTTATGGAACAAGATAGGTAGAAGTCAAACTTTCACTTTAATGAGTCAGAAAAAGCAACAAGTTCACTAAAATGTTATCAAATCAGGCTTCCCTGCAGTGGATTCTCTTACCACCATCCAGAAGGGATGCTACAATGTGCTGTCACTGATAGAATACACTGAGAGGGATGGGATGTGAGTACTATATATACAGAAGGATAATGTGCATATTTCCGATCAGTAGTACATGAACAGGGGAGAATAAATCCTATTTGTTTTGCTAATGTATTTGATTATTGTATAGTGTATTCTTAATATCTTTTGACACATTTTACATGTTTCAAGTGATAAGTAGTTTCTTACTATTTGTTAATCTTTGAAGGGTACTTTTTGCAGTCCAGGCGGAGAGATTAAGGTGATCTGTGGAAAAGATTGAGTCAGTGAGAAAAATATGCCCAGAATCTTGTGTGTGCCTCTGTTCATGTGTGTGCATGTGTATATGTTGGCTGGAATGAGATATAAAAAGACAGGCTGCCTTTAGGATAAAAGAGACAATCTTGAAGAAGCCATGGAGGGAGATAAAGCTCTCATTTTGAACGTTAAATCTGTTACTTTTAAAACTGACTGGTATCCTAATCCCTCATTTCCTCCTTGCCTTGTTCTTGTCTGTCTCTATTGTTCTGCTCCTCTGTGGTGCTGAACACATGCGGTGTTTGAGCTGACAGCTACTATTGAAGAGATACATGTTAAACTTGTGCTGTAGATATATAACTATAGAAAAATGAGTTTTTAGTTAATAGAATATCTTAATTTTAATTAAATCTTATTTTTTCCTTGTTAGAGTACTTGTGCACAGAGCTCGAAAACTTGCTCAGCAATACTATCTTGTTTACCAAGAACCCATTCCCACGGCTCAGCTGGTGCAGAGAGTAGCTTCTGTGATGCAGGAATATACCCAGTCAGGGTAAGTTGCTTTTATTGAAATGTGCCGTGAATTAGGGGGAAAAAGGATTTTAAAAAAGTAGATGTACAAATAGATGGCAACATACTATTCCTATATTTGCCTAATGAGTGGATGAAATTATTATGATGAATGTTTCTGACCTTAACTGGATCTAGAATATTTTCTTAAGGAAAAAAATATGAATGTTTTCTTATTCATGTAACAACTTTTTTGTAGAAAGCAACTTCTTCTTCAAAGTCCTTTTGCCAGTGATTAAATCGCTTGGGGATAGACAGTCATTGCTACTTCCAAGTTTATCTTTCTAACGAGAAATGATCATAAGCACATGATGAAAGCGGTAGCTCTTTGATGCATTTATATTCACTTTAATTCCAATGTCTTTTTTTTCTTTTTTTCACCTCCTCTGCTCTGAAGGGACCAATTTCTAAAGTTTGGGTGTGGATGAGATAGTATAAAGGTAGCTGTTGATAAGTAAATCTAGTGGAAAAGCTACGTTAGTTGAAGGTTGTCATTTTGTTAGGACACTAAACATTACTCCACACTTACTAACCCTAATGTCTTTAGTTAGGTGTCACTCCATTTAATCCAAAATTATTTGACTGCTGTTCCTCATTGCCATAAAGAGAATTAATTTTGAATTGATTCATTCAGAAAGGCGTTAAATAGTTCTTAAGGAACTTACAAACCTAATTCAGTTTACCTGATTATTTGCTTTACTTCAGAGTACTAATAAATTCTTATTTGAGGATGACTAACCATGAAGATGCTAAGTAATTGCATTTTCCTTTCTGCAGTGGTGTTCGTCCATTTGGAGTTTCTTTACTTATTTGTGGTTGGAATGAGGGACGACCATATTTATTTCAGTCAGATCCATCTGTAAGTATCATTAGATGTATTTGAGGGATTTGTTAACGTGTTGTTTGAATATCTAATAGAAATAAAAGCCATCAGAGGCAGAGTGGAGGTAGGAGGGAAGAAAGGCCATAAAAATTTTCCAATTTAGAAGTATTTTCTCTTTTCCTTTTTCATTTAGGCTTTAGAAAGTATGTGCATATTTGTTTGTACATTTAAAATTTTGGTAATTCAGTCTTCTGATAAGGAAACTGTGTTATTCTGCCCTCTGTTCTTCTGTGTTCATTAACTTACTGGAATGATTTGTTGACATAGTTGTTATCAAATCTCTTTAAATCTATAGAATTTTGCTACTTTGGAAATTACTGCAATTAAAGGTATGGATCTGGAGAATAGTGTTGTAGTCTTTGATATCAGTTTAATCTTGGGGCTGACTTCAGCATGACTATTTTGAATTCAGTGTTTTGTGTGACCAATATTTTAGATGAGTTGTCTGCTCTAAAGCAGATTCACATCTGAATAGTTGTTCATAAAGGATAATACTATTCCACATCTGTCCCATTTGCTATGAGGAGAACCTCAAGAAAAACATCAAGATTAGGAAATGATCTTTCGTAGTTTATGTATTACTAGATAACTGCACGTTGACTCAATGCAAACTTTATGATCTCACCTTATAACCTGAGATGGCAGAAGGAAAATATTTTGGTTGTTTATTACTTAAGTCAGAAGAATTAGTATATTTTGGGAACTTTGATAGTGTTGTTACAATACTCCATCTCTGAGCTTCTGAAGCTAAATGGCAAGCTCTCTTACCTTCCTTTCCAGTGGGTAGCAGAAGGCACTGTCCCTGGAATACTGGTTTCATCTTTTGCCCTTTTTTCCCCTGTTGTATCTAAAGGACAATTGTTTCATGTTAAAATACATTTGTTATGTTTCTTTTGGTATTTTTTCTGTGTGTATATGTATGTTTTTCAACAGATGAGACCATCTTATGTATGGCATATTACTGCTGCTTTTATTACACCTTAGATTACAAAATATCAAAGCCTTTGAATATTTTTAATGAAAAGCTATCTCATTTTAATTTATTCACTAATGGTTAAGAGGCGATCACCTTTTTTTCAGATTTATATGAGATTTTTAGATCCCATTACCCTTGATTATTTGTTTTAAGTTAAGCTCGGTTTATTTTAACTGGCTTTTTTTACCTAATTTGTACAATTTGTACAGTAAAGTATATCATCAACTCATCACCAATCTGATAAGGTAAATACCTGAGAGAACCATCACCACAATAAAGATACCAAACTTTTCCATAACCTCCAAAAGTTTCTTCCTGATTCTTGGTTTTCCATTCCTCTGACCTTCTTAAAAAATAGCCTATTATGTGACGTTTCCCATTCCATTCCAGTAGTATTCTGTGACCCTGGAAGTTAGAAACTCATTACAGAGCTGAAAAGTGAATGGCAGGGCAGCATAATTTTACTAATGGGTCTTTTCTTCTCCCTTCCTGATTAGGGAGCTTACTTTGCCTGGAAAGCCACAGCAATGGGAAAGAACTATGTGAATGGGAAAACTTTCCTTGAGAAAAGGTAGGCTCACTGTAACTAGATTCATTAGCAAACTGACTTTATGTTTATGGTTTTTGTGCTCTGTAAATAATTAATATCATGGGTTTAAAGAAATTTATTGTATTGCTCCCCTTATTTGAATCTAGATACAGATAAAAGAAACAACCTCCCTCCGTCCTAGTTTCCCAGCCTTCAGTATACTGAGTGGCAGTGTTATTCATTTCTTAAGGACTTCTCTTTCTGTGTATTTATGGTTGTTTCCTAAATGTTTTTGGTTTTTTACTTCATTTTTCTTACCATTTTGAGGGGCAGGATGTAAAAAAGAACATTGAATATGAAGGGAAAATTGGGGAAGAAAAATTTTCAAATGATTTAATGATAACTGTTTATGATGGTAAAAAAATTTGGGGACCCAAATACCTGGTGGTGAAGGGTAGATTAAATATATGATGTATATGCTTTTAATTTATGGGGTATGTGTGATATTTTGATACCCATATGTGATGTATAATGATCAAATCAGGGTAATAGGGATATCCATCACCTCAAACATATCTTTTCTTTGTGTTGGGAACATTATAAATCTTCTAGCTATTTTGAAATATACTTTAAGCTGTCAACTGTAATTTCCCTACTATACTATCAAATACCAGAACTTGTTCCTTCTGTCTTACTGTATTTTTGTACCCGTTAACCAACTTCTTTTTTCCTCCCAACCTCCTTCCCTTTCGGGCCTCTGGTAATCACCATTCTACTCTCTACCTGCATGAGATCCACTTTTTTCGCTTCCACATGAGTGAGAACATTTGATATTTTTCTGCGCCTGGCTTATTTCACTTAACATAATGATCTCCAGTCCCATCCATGTTGCTGCAAATGACAGGATTTCATTCTTTTTTGTGGCTGAATGATGTTTGAAAGTTTTGTAATTTAGATGAATCCTCAGTACATTTTTCATGTAATGTTAAGTTTATTAAAAATCTTAGGCCTAGGATTAAATGATGAACAGATGATCTTAGGATCTTACCATTTTCCTTTTCCTTTTACATATTAATGAGTCTTCCGAAGATTTCACATGTTATGACATGTTATGGACCAAGTGCAGTGGCTCATGCCTGTAATCCCAGTGCTTTGGGAGGTTTAGGTGGGAGGATCACATGAGGCCAGGAATTCAAGACTAGCCTGAGGAACATAAGAAGAACCCCATCTCTACAAAAAATAATAATAAAGAGAAAAATCCATTGTGGTGGCACATGCCTGTAGTCCCAGCTACACGAGAGGCTGAGACAGGAGGATTACTTGAGTCCAGGAGTTCCAGTCTGCAGTGAGTTACGATTGTACCACTTCTGTGCAACCCAGCTTGAGTGACAGAAGCAGACCCTGTCTCTTTAAAAAAAAAAAAAAAAAGTTATGGCTTATAAGAACAAATGAGATTTTAGCAAAGTTTGGATTTTTCTACTTTATTTTTTAAAAATCATTATAATATTGCCACCACATCCTGACTATTTTAAATTATTTATACTTACGAAGTTTCATAAAATAAACTCATTTTAGGATATACTCTTTTCATGATTTGGGGAATTAAGCACCAAATAATTGTCAAGGTCTTATTTGGGGACAGCTCTCTCAATGAGGTGACTAAAAGAATTAATGTGTAATTTAGTATTTTTAGGAGTGTTTCAGATTTTTTAAAAGTAATCCTATGTTGTTGCTGTTATTTAAATAGTCATAAAGAATGTAAACAATATCATAGTCATTGTTTTTTATTCTTTAGATATAATGAAGATCTGGAACTTGAAGATGCCATTCATACAGCCATCTTAACCCTAAAGGTTAGCTCAGTATTTAACAACTGGATTTATAATGAATGTACAATTAACTGCTTAGAAAATTGACCTTTTTTCCTCCCTCCTTAATAGGAAAGCTTTGAAGGACAAATGACCGAGGATAACATAGAAGTTGGAATCTGCAATGAAGCTGGATTTAGGAGGCTTACTCCAACTGAAGTTAAGGATTACTTGGCTGCCATAGCATAATAATGAAGTGACTGAACAATCTGGGAATTTCAGATAATGTATTTACTTAAACATGTTTAAAGTATGTTTTGTTTTGCAGACTTTTTGCATACTTATTTCTACATGGTTTAAATCGACTGATGTTTTTAAAATGACACTTATAAATCATAATAAACTGTTAAACCCACCTTCTAGCCTTTTAGGAGTTAGTAAAATTTTAACGGTTATTTCCTGCTTTTTATCACAGTTGATTTCTGGAAACTACATTGCAAAGTAGAATGATGAAATCACTTTTTAGTTTTCATCCAGTTTTGATTAAGTCAAGTATTATTGCGCTCTTCACTACCAGATGCTACCTATGTTTCTGTAAAGTAAAATGCTGATTTGGATAAACATCACTTGTGGGAGAATCTGCAGACTTTCATGGATTCATGAGACAGGATAGAAAGCATAGGTGTTTTGGGGCACCATTAGGTGTGAATCAGTGAAACCCTAGAGTGCTCTACCAGATTGTGCTGGAGCTTTGAAGAGTGCTAACCCAAACAGGTCTCCTGTGGGAGGTATATTATATAAGTAAATGAACAGTGGTACACTGGTTCCTATCAGCCTCTCCATTACAAGTAGGTAAACATATTTAAAAGGAACCCCCTAGATTGTACTAGACTTTTTAAACTCAAGGATGAACATAACTGCTGCAAATAAAGTGCTAATACTTAAGTGTAAAAACTGTGGCTTAAGGCTCTCATTAATGTAATCTCAGTGTAATCAGAACCTCCATTATAAATAAGGTCCCTGGAAACAAGGAAATAATGGGGTATCTGAACTCTGCTTTTGTATGTGAAGACATAGTGCTTAGTTTTGTTTGTTTGTTTGTTTGTTTTAAATCATCTTAGGATAAAAGAAATCATGCCACTATTCTGGTTCACAGAACATAGGGCGAGTTTATGGCATAAGCATTTTTACCAATATGAAGAGAGATCATAGGCAATTCCATAATTTCAGTGTAGCTCAAAAGATTTTGGTTAAGATTTAGCTAAGTGGAAAACAGCTTTATTTTGGAGCATTTGTCAGGATTCTCAGTTCTGTTACCTACTATCACTATAACACCCATGTCTTGGTTTTAGGTGGCAAAAGGATTATAAGAGATGGGAGATGGCAACTTCGCCGCTTGTTTGAAGATGTTTGTCTTGAATGCCTCATCTGATAATCTCCCCTTAAGGGCTCTTGGTATATTGTGACTCCAGCACACTAGAAAGCGAACATAGTAGTAAAAAGGAATGGTC
>CAUYRT010079946.1:0-74410 GCA_963574885.1 Lepilemur ruficaudatus | reverse complement strand
AAGAACAAAAGACACTCTATAAAAAAGACACCTGCACTCGAATGTTTATAGCAGCACAATTCACAATTGCAAAGATGTGGAAACAACCCAAGTGCCCATCAATACATGAGTGGATTAATAAAATGTGGTATATGTATACCATGGCGTACTACTCAGCTATAAGAAACAACGGTGATATAGCAACTCTTGTATTTTCCTGGATAGAGCTGGAACCCATTCTACTAAGTGAAGTATGGCAAGAATGGAAAAATAAGCACCACATGTACTCACCAGCAAATTGGTATTAACTGATCAGCACCTAAATGGACACATAGGAATAACATTTATTGGGCGTCGGGCAGATGGGAGGGGGGAGGAGGGGATGGGTGTATACATACATAATGAGTGTTATGCGCACCATCTGGGGCATGGACACGGTTGAAGCTCTGTCTACGGGGAGAGGGGAGGAGTGGGGGAAAGGGAATGAACCTAACCTAAACATTTGTACCCCCATAATATGCTGAAATAATAAAAAAAAAAAACCTAAGTTGCAACAACAACAAAAGAATTGTACGCAGATATAGACAAAATGGGCCAAGAAATTTCATATGAGACATCTGAATTCTTAGGTTGAGGGAGAAATCAAAGTGACATAAATGGATGGAGCAATTAAGCAAATCTTAGTTGTACTTTAAAGAATACGTTGGATTTCTATTGATAGGAATGGCGAGAGGTTAGAGAGAAAGATTAGAAAGAAGGCCATGCTAGAAAGAAGGCATGATGTTATCTAAAGGAAAAAAAAAAGTCTTTCCTGTTACAGTATAAAAGAATTATGTGTCATAACATAAAATGAGTAATATTTTGATGTTAACTATTATATCATAGAATTTTAGTTGCGTGAAGGGGCATAGAGAAAAACTGATAAAACTCCAATGTTTGCTCAAGAAAGAATGGAAGGAGTGAATTAGTGTTTGAATATCTACTCTTTCCTAGAACAGTTATGAGCTATGTAAGTCACTTTAATTAACATACAGTTTTACTTAAACTTTAAGGTGCTCCTTTATGATTAATATTGTGATTTTCATCATTACTTTACATATCAAGAAACCGAATGGGAAACCGATATATAAGTCTTTAAATAGTTAAGCATCTTGCTCAATGTTGTGTGCTATTTAGTGACAGAGTCAATATTTGGGACTCATATAATAAATATTTTTTATTGTTCCATGTTGAGCCACCTAGAGACGATTTTTTGCTACTATTGTTAGTTGTTTAAATGAAAACTACTAGGAATATGTAAAAACGTAATATTAAAGGTGACAATTTCTACCAAGATTTGCATCTTTTCAGCTCAGTCAACTCTGACTAAACCAAATAATTCCTACCATTCTGAAACAATGTAGAAATTTGTTGAATTCTAACCACTCTAAAATTACAAAGATCATTTGAATTAAAGACTTATATACAATATTAAATATTTTAGTCTATTTTGAATATTTTCCTTAGTTTTTCCTTTGATTTTATTTCAGTGCTGGCTGAAAGGGAGATAGAAATTTTTTAAATGAACCAATTATTGAATTATTTCATTTTTCTTTTGTATCTAGCAAAATGTATCTTACGTCTGCTCACCTATCCAGTTATCCAGGTCAGAGATCACGTTGTGGTTATAAGAAACAAAACAAAACAGAAAAAGACATGGATGGAAAATTTCTTCAGTTCCCCTTATTTACTTAACTTAATTCTTAGACATTGACAAAGTAGTGGAAATCCCAGAATGAGTCTGACATGCAAAATCCAAATTACGTAACTTGGTTTCTTTACTATTGTCTTCTTTCCTGACTTCAAGGAAAACACACTTTTCTTTTAGGAAAAATGAGAGGGAATTCATTCGTTTATTCTTTAGTTGATTTGTTTAAAAATGTCTTTTAAGCACCTACTCTGTGCCAGGCACTGAGGGGATACATGAACATCTGGCGTGGATGTTTATTACGACTAATGTTCTAATTGGAACAGCGTGTTTGGGAGCACACAGATGGAATGGCCGACTTTGATGGAAACATAGAGAGGGGCCAGGTTAGCCTCCACTCCATTGTAGGAGTTAGTAAGATAAACAGATGAGAACACATTCCACGCATGCACCAGCCACAGAAAGTACATGACCTTTTGATATTCGCCTTTTGTACTCAGCCTAATGCCTATGAGATCCGTCCAAGTTAACCTTTGCCAAAACCTCGCAGTTTATACAAAATCAACTCAAAATGAATTATAAGTTTAAATGTAAAAGTTTAAATGTAAAACTGTAAAACTTTTAGAAAATAAGATTTAGGATAAAGTCTTTGAGATCTAGGGCTAGACAGTCCACGTTGTTGCATGTATCAATAATTCATTGATTTTTATGGCTAAATAGTATTCCATGGTATGCATGGACCTCAGTTTTTTTTTAACATTCACCTATTTTAGGACATTCTGATTGTTTCCAGTTTTGGGCTATGACAAGTAAAGCTGCTATAAGCAATTATGTACAAGTTTTAGTGTGGATTTAATTTTCTAGTTCTCTGGGTATAATGCCCAAGACTGCAATTGCTAGATCATATGGAAAATATGGTTCTAGTTTCTAAAGAAACTAACAAACTATTTTTCAGAAAGGCTGTACATTCCCTCCAGGAATGTATTAGAGGTCTGGTTCATCTGCATCCTGTCCGACATTTGGAATAATGACTTTTTAATTTTATCTCTTTTAATAGGTGTGCAGTAATAGCTCATCATATTCCTAATTTGCATTTCCCTAATGACTAATGTTGAACATCATAAATATTTATATAATATAGTGAAAAACATATCATACGATTTCATAAATTTTGCTTCACTGTCAAACACGGTTTTAATAACTTAAGAGGAAAGGGAAAATCTCTGTATTTGCCCGTATCTTTACTTTTGTTGCTTTTTCTGCCTTTCTCGTGTTACAAAATTCCTTTTTTTATTATTTCATTCTGGCTTAGAGGGACTTTTTAAGCCATTCTTTGAGGATACGTCTGCTGACAAAACATTCTCAAAACTTTACTACCTATAAGAATGTTTTAATTTTCCCTTCAATCCTGAATGATATCTTTGCTAGTTTTAGAGTACTAGATTGACAGGTCTTTTCTTTCTTTTTTTAAATTTATTTTTCAAATTTCAGAATATTATGGGGGTACAAACATTTTTGTTACATATATTGCCTTGGCAGTTCTTTTCTTGCAACACTTGAAATGTGGTATGCCATTTCCTTCTGGCCTCTATGATTTCTGGCAAGAACTCTGCTGCCATTCAAATTATTTTCCCGTATACTATTGTTCCCCTAAAGTTTCTCTTTCATTGCTTTCAAGATTTTGAATTTGTCTTTAGTTTTTAGACGAGTAGCTGTGATCTGTCTTTGCATGAATTTCTTTAGAATTATCTAAAGGGATAATTTGGGGATTTGCTAAGCTTCTTGTATTTGTAGGTTTATGTCTTTTGCAAAGTTTAGGAAATTTTCTGCCATTATTTCTTTGAGTACGTTTTCAGCCTCTCTTCTTTTAGGACTCTGGTGAAATGACGATTAGATCTTTTGATATAATCCCACAGGATCTTGATATCCTCTTCATTTTTTTTAAATCTATTTTTTTGCTGTTGTTCAGACTGAGTCATTTCTATTGTTCTGTTTTCAAGTTCACTGATTATACCCTCTGGCCCCTCCTTTCTGCTGTTGAGACCATCCATTGAGTTGTTCATTTAGCTTTTTATATTTTTCCATTTTAAAATTTTCATTTGGTTCTTTTTTATATCTTCCGTTTCTTTACTGAGTTTTATATTTCTGTTATTGTGTTTCTTACTTCCACAGTTTCCACTTAATTCTTTATTTTCCCTACACATTTTTTGTCTGAGATTTTCTGTGTCTTTGCTGAGACATTCAATTTTTGATGATTTATTTCATGTGTGTCTATAACTACTTCTGGGCTCTCGTGGGAGTTTCAGCTCGTCACTGGACCTTTGCTGGTACCACTCTGGCCAGAAGGGGCAGGAGTTCCTCCTTACAGCTCTCTACTGCCACTGGTAGGGGAGGGTCCTGTCTCAACAGCTGTGTGTGGAGGTCCAGGCTTCCCATATGACCTCCACTGGTGTTGAGGGGGCCAGCACCTTATTGTTACCCAGTGAGCTGAACATCTGGGCTCCCTACTCTGCCTTCTCTCCCTACTCCCCCTCCTCAGCATGGGGGAGAGGAGGATGCAGGCACCTCATTACAGGCTGGTGAGAGATGTCTAGGCTCCCCACTTCTGTTGATGGGGTGGGGGTGGGACTGCTGGTTTTTCTGTGGTATCTGGCTGGAGTAGTGTAGAGCAAACTTTGCTTTCTTGTTAGGCTGCCCCTCCACCCCATTCCTCATCATGTGGCTAGGGAAAACAAGCACTTATTGGGGCTTTTTTTTTTTTTTATGCCTGCACCTGTTGACATTTCCAGGTTTCAAATGTCTAGAGTATATGAGAAAACCCAGGAAGTCCATCACCATATTGACCTGCAAGTCCTAAAGCCCTGATGTAGTCTGCCTTCTTAGCTCTGCATTTCATCCATATCTCAACATCTACTTACATTTGTTTTATATATAATATTGAGGGAAGTTAGGAGGAGGAAAAGGGAGACATACTTTTCCATCTTTCCAGAAGTGGAAGTCCTTGAATATGCATCTTAATTCCCTAACTTATCAGAATACTTATGCTGCATTTGGGCAAATAAGTGATAGCCATAATTAAATAATTTGGGAACTTCTTAATTTGTGTATGTATAGTTATATATGATATAATAGACTATAATATATACTATATATCATATAATAGATATTTTAGTATATATTTACCTTATATATTATGAGTGTATTATATATTACATATTATTTTAGTATGCATCATATTATTTAGAAAAGGGAATTTCAATAAGAAATGGAGTTATTGAAATAGTCATTTGGTGGAAATTGAGAGGAGCATATTTGGTTGTACGTTGAAAGGTTGGATGATCATTTTAGGTATAGGGAATTGTGACGGCTTAGGGAAAAATTGTCTGGTATGTTTGAATGACCACAACAAGAACAACTTGGTAACTTGATTGTATCTGGAGAGGTTCAAATTCGTGAGTGAAGCCAACCACATGCAGAGGACGGGCAGGGCCTTATTTGAACATGACTGACCTTGTTATGTACTCATGGACTCCTACCAAATAGACCCTGCAGGAAAGTCCTGTTTGTCAATACTCATGTTGTACTACTAGGCAAG
Organism: Lepilemur ruficaudatus; assembly: GCA_963574885.1. Taxonomy (NCBI): domain Eukaryota; kingdom Metazoa; phylum Chordata; class Mammalia; order Primates; family Lepilemuridae; genus Lepilemur; species Lepilemur ruficaudatus. The sequence continues at coordinate 69,149 of CAUYRT010079946.1, read as the reverse complement.
GGAGAATCATTGCAAGTTCGTGAATTTTGAAGTGGTATCATAAAAATTATGTTTTAGAGAAGTTAATGTTTCAATAGCAGTGCCAGTTTGGATGGTTTGCAGTAGGTAGTGCAGTACTTAGGTGTGAAGCAGCACGCCTGAGTGCATGCTCTCTTTCCACACCATGTTTCAGCATCGTCTTTAGTACCCACAGTAGATCAATGGAATTAAGATGTGTTGATGGCTTTTATTTCGCAGGGCTCTCTGTGTTTTCTCATTTAGTATTCACCACAACTCTTGATGCATTATTATTGATTCATTCTATGAAATTAAGGGTTTTTTCCAAAGTAGCATAGCCAAGATTTAAACTCGGGCTTTTGACATCACACTGTATTGTCACCTTAGTACCTACCATGGTGGCAGGTGAGTCTCAGGCTCTTAGGCTTCTTGCTGACTTGAGCTCATGTTACAGCTGGGGCAGCTCTCACCTTCCATTACCAACTACTGTATTACTCACAATTCTGCCTATAAAATATGATAACAATTTAATGCTGTGGTGCTGTGGAAACAGGGTTCATATTTCTTCCCCTTTCTCTCTGTTCGGTCAGGCAGTGTCCCAACACACCTTCAGTTTAGGGTACTGCGGGCCTGGAGAGCACAGAAGCAGTAAGCAGTTCACATCAGTCAGGAGACAATTAAGACCCTGGCCTTTGATTCATTTCCCCAGCTAACATGTAACCATGCCGCTGATTACCCATTTTCATTGTTTATGGCGAGGCAGGTGGATGAACAGCTCTGCCTGATTTATGAAGTGCTCGCTTTCTATAAATCACCAAGTAGAAACCCAGCACGCTGCTAATCCTAATTGGTTAAGTCCTAAGTAGGGAGTGATTAGAAAGTCTTCAGGAAAGAAGATACTTCATGCAAATGAGGGATCTGTGCAGCTCCGTGGGAGAAAGTGCCCCCTGCTCATAATATGGAGTAAAGTTTTCTTTTTTTTTTTTTTTTGTTCTTCATTCTACTGTCTTCTTCTTCCTTTTGCTGGTCAACCCCCATTGATCTTCCATTTGTTCATTATGTGGAGGGAGGGAGGGGGTCAGCAGGGAAGCACAAATGTAATAGAAACAGAATGTTGTTCCCTCACTTACTCCATCATTTATTAATTTCAACCTGGATTAGTTTTCCAATAAACTATGAACCACTTAGCATGATGAAGGACAGCTGTGCAGTGTGACTCGCAGTGCTGTTTGTTAGGGTGGGAAATATTAGGGCTTTGAGTCCTAGTCACCAGATCCAGTTGCATTCTTTCCTGGGAGTAGATGCATTGAGATGCATTCTCAGACACTCAATGACGCCTTCTCTGATTGTTCATTTAAAGCCTACACTACTCTGAAAAATCCTGAATATGTGAGGCTGTGCACATCTTCTGATTGAAAATCAGTCTTAGAAATGCAGGCTCTGCTGGCAAAGGAAGAAGTAAGCCTGTGGAGTTTGTATGACTGTCTCCCCAATCCCAAGATAGTGGTTGAGGACACAGGGGAGTGTGTGTACAACACATTTAAAGGAGCAGTGACGCGACATTAATACTTCCACTCTCTTTTCCAACCAATTGTATGTGTTCCTTTTTTCTGGCTAACTTCTCTTTTCATGTCTCCCTCCTTTTTCTCCACCTCTCTCTCTCTACTTCACTTCCACTCTGTGCTTTCCCCTCCCTCCCTTCCTCTTCTTCCTTCTCCATGTTCTCTGGGAACTCACGGCAGATGTAGCAGCAGCAGCGGCAGCAGCAGCACTTCAGAACCTGAGGACGAGCCCCACTGCATGGAGGAGATTGAATACAGTGCAGAGAGCAGCTCAGACCAGGAGGGGAGCCTCTCTGAGCTGGACCGGAAGATCCAGGAATGTGCCTGCAATAAGGATGAGGGAGAGGAAGACGAAGAGGGACCTGGGCAGGGAAGAGAAGCCATCCCATAGCCCCAAGGCTACAGAGGGATCTGTGTCTCCAACCATTGGACTACCAACTGTGATGCTTCACGTTCACCATCAGACACACGCAATGTTGACATCAGTGCAAAGAGCCAGCCTGTGTGAGCCTAGCAACCCTGTTTTCAGATTTTGTTCTCCTTTCACTTTGCCTAGAGGCTGGCTACTTCATGATTATAATATTTTATAGACATAGTTAGGTGGCCTTCAGGGCCTATGCAAGCTGCCATTGTGCTTGAATGGGGCTCAGTGGGTAGTCTCGGAGTGACCACGGATCCTGCCACAGCTGATCTGAGCTCCTCTCTATCCCGGTGCTTGAAACTGGAGCAGACTAGAAGTAGAAAGAGTTGGGCTTTCTTCTTGGCTTCTCAGCCAGGATCCTAAGTGCTTGTTTGAGTTTTTCCACATGGGAGTGTTATCTCCCCACTGTAGCATTTGAGCTCCCTGTAGCAAACCATGAGCCCCACTGAAACTCTGGGGGTCCTGGGAGGGTCTTCAGGTCTTGAGTGAGCGCTGGAACGTGAAAGACTGTGCAACCGCATCCTTGCAAGTGTCATCCTTGATATTCTTTAACAGCATGTATTTTACGTATCTGTCATAGGCCAAAAGCCTTACTAGACTCTAAGGAATAATACCTGGTCACTGGTCTTTACAGGTTTTAAAATCCTATGTATTCATTTCAGAATCAGACAGAAGTGGTTCATGTCCTAGGTATGGCAGTCGCTTGTTGTAAGAACTTAAGCAAGTAATTAATCTCCCTAAACTTCAGTTTTCTTATGTATACAATGAGGATATCTATATTATAAAGTTATTGTTAAGGATGAAATGAGATAATATATAAAAGTATACAGCTGGACATTTGGTAAACAGCAATGTTGGCTTATGTCTCTCCATAATACAAACAGATTATTCTGTATAAGTATCCCCATAGATTTTTAAAAAAGAAATTCTCTGGGGTCACATGGTTGGGAAATACTCTCTCTTACTGAAAGTGATCTGGGAAGGAGATCACGTAGGGGCAGAGCCTAGGAGGTCGAAATAACTTACAACAAGTAAAAACGGAGCAAGGCCTTTAGCATGGAAAGGGAAGCAGCTTAGAGATTTGAATGAAGTGTACAGGGCCTGTGCAGAAAGGATGAGAAGGGGCAAAGGAGGCAGGTGTAGATGGGAGATGAGATGGAGAGGTTCTGCTAGGTCAAATTTAGATTTGTTCAATTGTGACATGTATTTAGTTAGGACTAGGCTTAGCTGCAAGAGATGGAAAACTCATACGAGTGGTAGCTTTTATAAGGTATAAGTCTGTTTCATTTTCACATGCAGCTCCAGATAGAGGGAGACCAGCACTGGGAACATGGCTGTGTGGTGCTGGAGATCCAGCTTCTGCGGTTTTCTGGCTCTGCTGTGTGTTGCTCTTCTCTTGGTCTAGTATGGCTGCTGAAGCATCAGCCTTTGCATCTGCATCCCAGATAGCAGCAAGAGGGACACAAAAAGAAAAACATATTCCCTGTTTTTCAAAAAAGCTATCCATAAAATTTCTGCTCAGTCCAGCCATTCAAAATAATGGTTCTATAACTACAGGTAGCTGCAAGAGAGATTAGGAAATATAGTCTTTATTTGAGGTAAGCCCAGATAAAAATCTGAAGTTTTAACATTAAAGGAATAAGGAATAATGCGTATTAGGAGATCACATATCTGCCAAAGAGACTTTTCTTTATATACTAACCACTACCTCTATAATTTTGGAAATATTAGAATAATTTCAGAGAAAATTCACAGTACACTCTTCTTGACCAGCAGAAAGCCACAGAGCAAAAAATTTGCCATAATTTAGCCCCAAGGCATAGAAGAAAGGTGTGTGTGTTGTGATTTGGAGACTTGATACCATTATACGATTATTTGATTATTACTTGATACCATTATTATTGGTAGTCTCTTCTTTTTCCAAGTCTTTTACAAATTTCCTTCCTGTAGTTCAGAAATTGCACATCCATTACTCATATTAAGACATTCGGATTTCTATAACATATTCAAGAAGTTTGAAGGAAATGATGAAGACCGAATCTGAATCCCAAATTCACAGCATCCCTTAACTTCTCCCATATTCAATCTTTCTTATATAGAGGATAGCATACTGCTTCTGATTTTTCTTTGCTCTGAGGAGTGAAAAAGATAATATTGTTGAAATTTAAATGCTGGGAGGGATGGGAATGATACCAATTCAATATCACCAATTAGTACTTTGGCCCAAATTATTAACAGTTTATGGGTTTAGCTTCCTGTCATCTAGCATGTTTCTGAGAGAATGTGACCAGAACAGGCAAGTTCCTATGTCACATGTTCAGGAGAAGCCAGAACATGGAGTCTTTATTGATCCCTCTGTGTAATAAACACATTTAGCAGCTAGTATGGGTCATACACTTTACTAAGCTCTACAGATGCAGAGAGGAAACCCCACTCTGTGCCCTCAAGTTTCCCAGAGTAACTTGAGAAATATAAACAATAGACATTTAAATTTATTAAATGTTATAAATGGCACATGCCATTATGGAACTATGCAGAGGATAATACAAAACACCTAATTTAGTGGGGATGGCAGTTTTTGTAAAAGTCTGCCAAAAGAAGATGATAATTTAGGTGATTCTTGAAGGATGTGCAGGAATTTTCAGGTAAAAGGTGGAGGAAAGACATGCTTAAAAGTGCAAACAGCTTGTGCAAAGGCCCTGTGACAGGATTAGAGCTTGGCATAAAATGTTCAGTGTGACTGATTTAAAAGATGTGTTTGTATGTGGAAGGAAAAAAGATTGACGAGAGATGAAGTTGGAAAGATGGACAACAATCAGATTAAGCAACATTTGACATGCCTTGCTGAAAGGGTTGAACTTTATTCTGAAAGAATTTTCTGCAGAGGCGTGCCCCGGACTGACAGCAGCATGTCTGTATCAGCACTACTGCCCACTTATTTGTGGCTGATGGGTGGTGCTTCTGCCATGCTCACTGTTCAGCCGTTTGAGGAGTATCCCTGCATGTGACACGTTTGAAGAGCAGAAGGTTTGCAGTGAGGTGAGAAATAGTGAGTACTGTTTGGGCCGTGTTGAATGTTGAGGGCCTTTGGGATCGCCAGTGAGAGAGGACTCCTAAAAATAGAGGTACATAGGGAAACAGAAGTAGCAGGAGAGGTGTACCTAACACCTAGTGGCGCTGGAGACCCAGGCGAAAGTCCTGAGCAGCTGAGCCCACGAGCCAGTCAGTGGAGAAGGAGCTGGATTTGAGGGAACAGGGGAGTGGAAGACAGAACAGAGTTGCCTCCCTTCCCGCTAGGCCTGGGTCTATTCTGTGTCGCACCTCACCAATCTTCAGTCTGGTGTTGGGAGGATTTACATGCAGGTTAACTCCAGATAGTCATAAGAACTGTTCTGCCAGCCCAGCCAGAACTTGCTGACCAAACTACTGTAGTGAATTGTTCTAAAAAACATGTTCTACCACACTTACAGCCAGATGAGATTACCCAGGAATTCCAAGGAGTTGTGGGCCCTCGTGGGAAGCAGTTGTGGTCCAAAGTGCGCAGAGGAGATGAGAGCCCAGACAGGTGATGCTGGGGCCAGGCCATACGTGTGCTGTCCTGTACCAGCTGTTGTCTAGTTCTCTGTCTGACGGGGCTAGGACTGGGGCTGAGGGTCACAGATGGCCTGCAGTTCCCTGGGCCAGCCTGTTCTGTAACGGACAAAGGTAAGGAGCTCTCTGTTTCCACCTTTAAGATAGTCCCATTGTTGGTAGAGAAGCACGACTTGCCACCCATGAGCCCCTAAGAGTGGAAACCGCTGGCTGTTCATGACTTTTTCCTGTGGCAAGAAGCTCTGTGGCTCCACATTTTCTATAGAAGAAAGTCTAAATTTCTCAACACATCTGCACAGGCTGGCCCTAATGTCCTCTACAGACTCAGGATCTGCTGCTCTCCAGTCTCTTCAATTCACCACGGGACATACCCTCATCGTATCTCATCACATTTATGCTTTTGTGTGTGTCCACACTCATATGCACATGCGCACACACACATGCACCACTTCTTGAGCCACACAGCTCCATAAGTGTACTCTTTAATTTTTCTAACCTTTTCACATTTTCCCTCTGCCTCTGATAAGGATCTCCCAAGAACTCATTTGGGGATATCAAGACCCAGTTCAAACATCACCCTTCTTCTGTAAAACTTGCCCTAATCACCCAATGCTAAGTTATATCTCTCTTGCGTGACCCTATTGCACTGTTTACCCATCTCTCTTAGAGCATGCTTACCGTTTTCAACTTGATATGTATGCTTTTATATCCCTCTTCATTCACCATTGACTAGTAAGCTCTAGAATGCACAGACATTATCTTATCTTATCTTGGCATCTCTCCCTGCACCTAGCATACTTCTTGACACATTGAAGGTATTCAGAAATGAGTCTTCCCTCAGCTTCAAACCTAGACATCCACTGTTGCTATAACATCCCATATATTTTACTTAAATCCTTCCATTTCCATCTCAAATAAGAATTTGTATAATAGAAAGGGAACTGGTCTCACTAAAAGGGCATTTAGCGTGAGTACAGCCCAGCCTCTGAAGCTGGTGGTTGCCATGGAAGACTGTTTCCAGTGCAAGGTGAGCTTAAGGAGCAAGGTGGCCTTGTCCTGGCCTGTGTTGTGCAAATGTTTAGATGGACTAGGGAGAGTGGAGAACAACAGCTCTGAGGGTCCCCAGTGGCCACAACATTCATCCAGGTGTGCTGGCTCACATGCTTAGTTTGGTGAGAATCGGACATGCAGTTCCATGTGTATTGTGCCAACTTGGCTGCCTGGGCGCTTCTTGCAATCCTGTCAGTGAGAATTGGCATCCAAGAATTCCATTCATTGGCTCAAGTTTCTTTGGGGCCTTCAGAAAAAGGATTCAGAGCCACAAAGAACATTTGACAATAACCTGCTCCCTGAGTTACAAGCTCTCATTGAGGACTGCCAACACAAGGAAGGTCACCTTACACTCCTAAGGGGAAGAGACGTTCTCACGCACAGCTTCCATTTATCAGCCTGGAAAACTGAGCAGTAGAGTAGATTTCATATTCCAAGGGGAGCTTCTGCCCTCTGCTAAGAGAAGGGGCTTCCATGAAATGCCTGACATAAGTCATCCTTGTTAGGGACTCAGAACAGGGACCTACAGGGTGGATCTGAGCGTTTGGATCTGCGTTAGTATGATGGATTTGGTTTTACCCTGCTGGTGCAGCTCACCCCAGCTCCCCAAAGGCTCCAGTCTTGGAAAGACACACATAGTAGCCTGGTACTCACCAGGAGAGCTTTTTTGGCCAAAAATAATTCATCAGGTCCGGAGTCTGCTGCTGCCTTTCCAACAGATGTCGTCTTTTGTTTGTGTTGCAGTTTGGTTTCATGCAACCGATTCTTGATAAAAAGTGTTCTTTAGAAAAAAGACAGTGGTAAAAGGGAATTCTGAGATAAAAATGGATTCTATTACAGCCTTTCAGTTCCTATAGTTCCTAATAATAAAAAAGGATACAACTGTATATAACTTAAAATCATTTGTTACACGCATTCCAACACAATGGAGCTGAAATTGAACTTGAGTTCCCTATTCATACACACACACACACACACACACATACACATGCGTGCACACACACACACACACACACATAAAGAAGGCCCATGGCTTCAAGCAAGAGAACAAAGAATGAGGGGAGGTTTATCATCAGACATATGCTCATAAAGGTAAGCAGTGACCAGGTGATGATTTTAGGCTAGCTATCCTATAGAAATCGAGATGGAGGCCTGTCGGGTAGAAGGTGAGGCACATTTCTCATCAGCAGGTCACATAAACTGGCCTTCAAGTCTGTGTATATTTTGGGCCTGTTCAGGTCACAAAGGGAAATGGATTCACTCCCCTTGGGAAAAAACATAAACTATGAGAAAGTGACCCAGTTAACCTCATTTGGGTCTTACGACAAGTAGCCAAACAAAGGAGAGCACAGAACTGTTGAAATGACTGAGGCAAACTCATTATTCTGTGTCAGGGAATTCCAGTGATCTTTTAGAGTCTCCAGAGCCTTATGGGGTTAAAATGATTTCTTGGTAGAGATGAATATTATGACCAGCCCCTGACAAAATATTTGAAGTTAAGCAGAATTCTTTGGAGCAATTTATTTGAGGTATTTGGGTGTGGCCTTGGCCTTGGGGGCAGGGCAAGGCATGGCACTGAGGTCAGCTCTGCCTTAGCCATAAGACAGAGTGAGGAAACACAGAGGCCAACAGTCCTGCCAATCAAGCAGCCAGGGTATGGAGGTTAAATGGATGGATGTTCTTGGGTACAAAAATATCAACGAAGCCAAATCCACACGTCAGTCTGAAGAAGAAGTTATTTTAGGAGGTATTAGGGGGACAAAATATCTGCCTGTGTTTCTGCTTTGCTCAGCCTATTACATAGTCACTCACTTAATTCTCACTACCACCTCTGGGGAAGAAATGGGCTTTATAATTACCATTTTCAACATGAAGCTCAGCCATACTTAAAGGGACACTTTTAGTAAATGATGGAGCTGGAATTTGTTCCTAGGGAAATCTGACTTCCCAACCCATGCTCCCTCTGCTTCCCCAGAGTAGGAGAGCATGAATAGTATCATAACAGTGGGCAGTGATAGCTAATCTGTGCTGAATGGAAATACTTAACTACCTACAATCATCTAAGACCATTGCATATGTCATCATGTTTAAGCCTCACAACCCAACCCTGTGAGGTGAGCCTTCTTGTTATGCTCACTTCATAGGTGAGGACACTGGGCATGAAGAAGGAAAGGACTTGCCTCAGACTAAACAGGTAGTAAGTACCAGATCATGATTTTAGCACAGGCAGTCTGACTCTTAAACCTGAAAAGTGTCTTTCTTCAAAGACCCCCCCAGGGCCTTTGAGAGGTCATGGAGCAACTGCCTATCTCCAGGAAAGTGTGGTGTTATTGTTTTCAATCCTTGACTCAAGTATAAATAACTCATACTGGACATCTCTGCATAACATCCTGCTTCACCTAAAGCTCCACAGGTTCGATGTCAGTATGTTTGTTTTCTCATGCCACCAAAATCTCTATATCCAAGTTCCTAAACTTGGTCATGTCAATGAGAATCTGTGTTGCCTTGTTTCTTTGTATGTTGGATGCTCAGCCCATTACCTGGCATAGGCAGGCACTGAAATCTTCACTAAATGGACGAATCTGCCAGTGTTGTCCAGTCTGACCCTGAGCTTTAGCCTGAGGCTGTTCACTGGTCTTCCTTCTTGGGCCATTTCTCACCTGGATTTCAGTAATGATTTTCTCAGTACTCTTTTCACCTTTGGTTTTGCTTCCTGTCCAGCTCTTTCTTCCCTGGGCAGCCTGAGGGTATTTGGAATGAAAACCAGTTTCTACTTCTGCTACTTTTAACTTGTCTGTGACCTCCTATGGTCCTAATGATAGAATACAAACAGAACCTAATACTCGAGCCCTTCCTGATCCAGCAACTGTGCAACTTTCTGGTCTCGTCTCTTAATATCAGCCTCTTTTGAAATCATAAAAAAAAATTACTTTCAGTTTCCAGAAATCACCTTACTCTTCTGTTCCCTCTGCTTCCACAGATGTGTCTAATTCTAATCACCATTTGCTTAGATGGTGATTAGAAGACTTCCTCCAGGAAGTCTTCTGTGGTCTGATGCTGAGTTCCCATAGCATCTTGTAGAAAACAGCGTGGTAGCTTGTGTTGCATGGCATTACCTGTGGAGTTTTCAGTCCTCCTAGACTATAATTTCTTGGGGAACAAAGACAATTTTGTTCACTGCTACTTCCTGAGGGCCCAGCATTGTCCCCAGATGCCATGGAACTTCCTTGAATATGCATTGAATGATTGAGATTTACTTTCCATTCCAAAGGTCTCCTGAGAATGACCTCCTCCCTGTTGCCTCAGTAACCTATTAAACATGGATAGCAGAGCTGCAAGAAAGTAGGACACACATGTGTCCGGCCAACTCAGAGCAAGGAAACATCCAGGAAAAATCTCCCACAGCCCCTCATTTGTGGTGCCTTCTGGTCTGTAATTTTCCAGAAGTATCTTCCATTTTTTCCCCCAAATGGCCTGTAGAGGTCAGAAAAGGGCCTTGGTTCCCAGTCGCTGACCGTCCTCCACTTCCATTAGCATTCACCCTGGGTGTCCATAATTAAGCAAGGCTAGGCTCTGCACATAGGAACGGAAATGCATTGACTTTAATAAAACAGAGTGTAAAACAACTTTAGATCGACTCCAGCCTTGTTTATTCTTGCACACTTGTAATTCTGGTTCAGTATATTCCCAGTCAAAGAGACCATTGTCCTGGGAACTGAAGCATGTCCCTTGCTTCATTGCCACTGCCACCAGTCCGAGGAGGCAAGCGGCTCCAGCTTGCTGCTGGCTCACAGGGAAAAAAAAAATTATTTCGTAAAGAAAAACAGTAACCAATAGAAGAACCTGTGGGCACAATGAGAGGAGCTCCTACTGATCTAGCTTTTTAAATTTTTTTTAATAAATGTCAGTGTATTCAGAGTCCAGAAAAAATATGAAATCATAAAAATGGAGCAGGCATTCTGGTAGACACCCATCTTGAAATTTAGGAAATGATGGGTTTGTTCCATAAATTATTCCCTAGTATACAGGAAAGAGCATTACACCAGAAATTGAGAGTCCAAGGTTTAGAGTCTGCCTCTGTCACTTTAATGTGTGACTTTGGGGATGACCTTTCATTTCTCTGGGTCTCAGTTTCTCCATTCAAGAGTGAGGGGCTGGACCAGATGAAATCTAAGGTCACTTCTATGTCTAATATGCATTAACATTAACGCTGTGCTGGCCAGCCTGCCTGCGGAAAAGCCACCAGGCCCTGGGCTGCCCAGGCGGTGAAGAGGCAGCGTGAGGTGCTCACACTAGCGCTCTGTCTCTGGAGGGCCCAAGGCCAGGCCAGCACAATGATCTTTTCAGAGCAGAAAGCGATGTGTTGATGCCCTGCCAATGCCCAGCAGAATAAAAGCTTCCGAAATCAGGGCTAAAAATAAATAATAAAACAAAGTGACAACATAAACAGGAAGACTTAAGGGGGAGGGGCGAATTGAGTCAGCATATTTGTGGGTGGCGTGGGGTGGGGAAGAGTCTAATTCATTCATTTTCTTCTGCATTTATTGGCCTGCTAGGTGGCTGGACTGCAGTATGAAGTGCTCTTGGAAATATGGGTTTGATGTCTCACTGGGAGAGGATGTGGAAGATGGGGCGGAGGCGTGGCTGATCTCTCAGGCCCATTTCCTCCCTGCCTCGCGGTTGGCCCGCCCACTCCTCCCAGATTCTTTGTTGGTTGTTTGCAGAGACAGTCCTTTCACAGTCCCTCTCCTGTCTCTGGCCTCTGCCTGGACCCCGGCCAGCTGCCCTCATCGACCTTGTCTCAGCATTTGAGGCCCAGCTTCCTCTTTGCCCACACTCAGGATTTCAATCAGAATGACTTTCAAATCTGCTTATTTGGGGCAGGATGTGTGCAAGAGGGTTCGGGAAAGAGAGCTCATCATTCGTGTGCATGTTCACTGTGCACTGTGCACGGGGACCACGAGGGTGACACAAACAACCACACATGAACAAGGGCGAGTGCACTGTGCACTTTCATGCACAGTTTCAAGGACTGTGCACTTTCATGTATCATGCGAGGAGACAGACAGCAGTCACTCAGCAGCAACTGCAAAGCAAGTAAGCACGTACAGATCATCTCTACAAACCCTGTTCATCCTCTTCTAGATCTCGTAATTGTGAAAGGTAGAGATCCAAAGCAGATGGAAGCTTCCCTTAGCAGGGCAGTTTCATGAATCTGGGGCTATGGAAGCCTCTCCTGTTTTTTTTTTGTTTGTTTGTTTTGTTTTGTTTTTTCTTTCTTTAGGTGAACTTGTCTTCATACTTTCTTCAGCAAATTCAGTTAGAAATGGATCTGTAATTTTCAGCATCTTATTTTCAAACTTAGTCAAGACCTGTTCTTTCCCCCATGTACCTATTAATCTTAATTTTGCTCAGCCTTTTTTCCATATTTCTAGATGAAATGCTTTGTGACCTTTAAAGAAGTCTCCCAGTGGGTTGATAGTGGTAGATGGTGATGTGTATGGGAACTACGTCAAGCACGCACTACGTTTCCCCACCCAAGCAAATGTTCATAGCAACATTTAAAAAGACAAACAGCATGAATTTCAAACAGAGGTTAAGTAAACAGAGTAGAGAAATATGTTCACCGCTAAATCAGGTCTGGATTGGGATAAGCAACATCTCACTTAAAGTGTCTGCTGTGGGTCAGGAAATGATTTTTCCTAGCTCGTTATCTGTCATGCCCATGAATGTCCTGAAAAATATCACGTGTTCCCTGGTGACCCTATTTTTGTCAGAGCCCTGTTTGGCAGGCTCTTGTCACAGGGACACTCGGGACTCGGTGCAGCTTTACACGCAGAGATCTATGACGCACCACACATTACCGAGTTTCAAGTGATACTCAGTTTGTTTTATTAGTCTAGGATCTCTGACCTCCAAATCCTAAACTGTCGTTACCCCTTGACTTCACTTAACATCAACTTAAAAATCAGTGCTCTAAGTGAGGCAGCCACTTCGACAAGGCCACTCAGCAAGGAGCACCAGGAGAAATAGGGCTTAGTCTCCTGCCTCCTCCAGTGTCTGTTGGAATGGATTTCCTCGTAATTTGGCATAAATCAATGATATTCCAGAAAGACAGTTTACTGAGCCATACTTCTCTTTTTCTGAATACTTTTGTTCTTTTTTGGGTTTTTCATTTTGTTTCATTCTATTTTTTGCTTTGTTTTGTTCCTTTCTTATCTGAAGTATCTGTAAGATGGCAAGACAGAAACACATTTAAAAAGATAAGGGAAAAAACAGGCCCAGAAAGGTTGAATGAAGGCAACACTCAAATCTCTGGGGATTATCATTGGTTAGCTGCCCACCCGCTAGTCCCCTGTTCTCTCTCTCTCTCATACACACACACACCCACACCCACACACACACAGAGTCTAAGGAAAAACTTCTATGAATGAAGAACAAAACAGAACTTTCAAGGACACTAATTTGGTGCTCGTTGCGAGAGCAGAGTTTTTGTGGTTAGACGAAGAAGATTATAAATAGAAGTAACTGAGTCAAGCTTTCTCATGGTGCTTTATAATTGGTTTTGCAATACCTCCCACAGATGACATGGGAAGGACAGTGTGGCCTCTAGCTATTGAGTTCCCTCACTGTCTGAAGTCCCAGTGGAGTTGAAATGGTACAAGGGAGAAGAAACAGGTAGGAGCTACCTCACTCAATCTGCTATGGGCCTCAGGAGTAGAGGGCAACCTCATGGTTGATATCAATACCTGTGCCTGAGTTTTATATTGCTGCAGAACAAATGACCACAAATTTAGTGCCTTGAAGCAACATCCATTTATTACTTAACAATTTAGTAAGTCAGACGTACAGGGAACTTCCCTGTGTTCTCTGTTCAAGGGGCCTCAAAACTGAAACCAAAGTGTTAGCCAGCTGAGATCTTGTTTGGAGGCTGAGGGAAAGAGCCCCTTCCAGGCACAGTCAAGCCACTGGCTGAATTCGGTTCCTTGTGGTTACAGGACTGAGCTCCTCCTTTTGTGGCTGGCTGTCATTTGGGGGCTCTTCTCAGCTCCTAGAGACTGCTCACATTCCTCGGCATGTGACATCTTAAAGCCAGCAACAGTGTGTTAGGCCCAATCTGATAATGTCTCTTTTGTCCTATAACATAGCATAACTACAGGAATGAAATTCCATGATAGTCACAGGTTCCACTCATGATTCAAAGAGGAGAAGATTATATAAGGGTAAAGAACATTGGGTTTATTTTATAATTCTGCTAGCCACAAATAGTAATATTAGCAAATATTACATGACACTTTCCATGTGCCAGGAACAATCTAAGCATTGTATATACATTAACACCCTGAATATTCACAGCCACCCTATGAGGTAGGTACTATTATTACTCCCATTTTACATTTGAGGAAACTGAAGCATAGAATGTTGATGTAGTATACCCAGCCAGTCTGTGATTGAGTTGCGATTTGAACCCCAGAAGTATGGCTCCACGTTTGTGCCAGATTTCTTTATCATGATTCTGGGGATTGATCTAAAAATGTGTTCTCTTAGACATAGTGTGTTCCCTTCCTTCAGTCCAAGCTGGGACGTGAACATGGGGGCCTGGCATTGTCTAGGATGCATGTAGAAGATGACACAGCATGCGTGGTCCAGACTGCCTGTGACATGCCTACCTCTCCTAGTTTCTCCATCTTGTACTCAAAGTCTTAGTTAGCTGTGAAGAGCACACTTTTTCCTAAAGTGTCCCCTCCTCATTCATTCTTCAAGAGCAGTGGACCTAGCAATAATTGCTGAGATATTCAAGGTACACAGTGAGGTCTTCCAGAAACAAATGTACCACCCCTATGTCCCTGGGAGTCTTCCTTCCACCTAAGTTGAAGGCTGTCCTGGGCATGTGCTCAGTTCTACATCAAAAAGTTACTTAATAAACCAATGCTTACTCCATACAGACTTATTTGAAAGCGTCTTGTGCTCAGTCATAGGGGGAAACAGAGGTAATTTTAGACTTTTTCAATTTTCTGTGACTGGGTTACATTATTTTGGCTTAGGTGGGAGATGAAGTTGCATCTTTAAAGATATAACTAGTTTATAATAGAAAATAGCAAGAAAAAAGGCTAATAAATATGAAGCAAAGTTGATTTCAATAATAGTATTTTGGAAGCCTTAATACAATTAGTAATAGTATTAATGGAGAAAATTCACTAATAAAATCACAGTGAAAAAATATAGTTTATACAATAAAAGGCACACCTAAAAAAAAGCAAAACTCAGAAATTAAACAAAAAAATGCCTAAACAAAAGGCAAAAACTGATATGACATTTAGTAATTGTAGTTATAAATATAAGTGCTGTAAATTATACCACTAAATGACACAAAATAATAAGTGTGATTAAAAAATAAATCTAAAATTATTTTTCCTTCATTATATAAAACTAAAAAGATTCATAATGAAACAATCTAGGTGAAAAAGAAGTAATGGGCTAAGATTTCTAGGGAGCAATTAGCAATGAGAAAAACTACAAATGCAAAAACTGAAGTTCAAAATCAACAGTTGAGATGGGGATCTAGTTTGGGGAATTGATCAGCTTCTTATCAGAGCTGTGGTAGAAGGTCTTGATGACCAGGAAGAGACTTTTTCAATCTGCTTGGGAAAGTGGGTGAAAATTAAGGAGGCAGAAAATGCAAAAGAATTCCCACCTCAAGCACTGCAGCAGGAATGAGCCCCGGGCGTCAGACCTGGGCATGAAAAACTGGAGATCAGTGATGCGGTGATGTAGCTGTCTCTTATCTCTCATCCCTTGTCTCCTTCTTACACCAGATAACTTTGAAAACATGAAGAATAGGTAGAAGGGGTAACTAGATCTGTTGAATTATGTGGGCTTAGAACAGATTAAAGTGAATTGGAAAGACAGTCTCCTTCAGGCGTCCGCATGATGCATTAGCTTGGCATTCAAAGGCCTCTGCAACTTCGCTCACCTCAGGCTGCCTTGCCAGGCTTATCTTAAATACACAGGGCCCCAGAGCCAGTCTCTCAGCCAGAGTTGTCTGTCCGCCATCTCGTGTGTCTGTGCTGCGTGTTACGCTATTACCTTCTCACCTTTTCTTGTTCTTCCTCCCTGCCTTCAAGGACTAGTTCAAATCTCAAATTGCCCCTGATCCGAGTATCCTTTATAACTCCCACTCTCTATGTTCTTCCATCCATAAACCTTAAGCATTTATTATGCAATTAACCATATCCTTTCATGCTTGACTAATTGGCCACTTATCTCTTTTATTGGAGTTTGATACTTCTCATGTGTCTGTCATATCTTTGCAAGTACAGTATTCACTCACTGAAAGCGAGGCTGCGTCTTTTTTATAATATTGTTCAGTATTTAGCACCTTCTAATTGCAGTTGTTTTACCAATATTATCTCACAAAATGTTCAGTATAAAACTTCATGTTAAATGTTATTTTCCTCATTTTAGAGACTAAATCATTAAGGCTTAGAGAAATTAAGAAATCTACTCTAAGTCATACAGCTAATAAGAGGCAGAATCAAGATTTGAAACCATGCGATTTGAACAAAAATCTTCTACTTTCCCATGAGGCCATGATATCATTATACCTTTCTGAAGCCATCACTTCAGATAATACACAATAATATTCATAACATGTGTACATACAGAAGAGGTTCTCCATAAGTATATTTCAATTATTTTACTTAATTTGCTTACAAGTTGTAATTTATGATAGAATCTCCAAATTAAATAGAATGCTTAGAGAGTGTCTGTTTACACATGTTCATGCACACACATGCACCCACACACCTGTGCACACACATGAATGCATACACACATGCAAACATACAAATGTTTGCACTGTGATAGATTAGCTGATAAGTGCTGCACACAGTTCTGCCTGAAAGGACATTGCTGTCCCAATGGCACAATGAAGGGTCTCACTGACAAGGATATGGAGAACTTTGATCCCATTTAGGGTAGACAGGTGTGTAATCCTAGCAGGATGCTTCAAGGCTCAATTTTATTGCCAGGATGCCCAGAGCTTATTGATTTGGTTCATGGTCAGCATATTACTTTGTGCTGGGGTCCTGTGAGTTGCAATATTAGCTTTGAAGGGGTTGCTATATTGAAAAGTTCTATGTCAGTGCCTCTGTTACCCATGATCCCGGAAAGTATAATGAATGGGGAGAGTGCTCAGCAGGCATTGTTTGTTCAGGTTCTCAGCTGGTTCTCTGTTCAAGAGAGAGAGGCATGGAAGCTCTGAAACCTATTATCTTTCAGAAGTGGGAAAAAACTTGGCAAGTGGAGAGTAAACTGTGGAGGGGAAGACACACTCCCAGACGCTTCCTAGGTTACCTTGATAACTTGACTTCACTTGTTGGCAAGAGATATGCTTCATGTGCCTAATGAGAATTATTACATTTCCCCATACTGTGGCTCTCAAAAGTCAGCCACATCAAAATTACCCTGGTGGTTTGTTAAAGCAGAGTGCTAAGTCCCACCCTCAGATGATTGAGCAGGTCTATGGTGGAGTCTGGTAGTTTGCATTTCTAACAAGTTTCCAGGTTATGCTAACGCTGCTGGTCCAGGAAACACTCTTTGAAAACCATTGTCCTAGCAAATATGGTGTGTTATTATAGGACATGGAAATACCAGGTTCCTTCAAGAAAATGTGTTATGATACTAATTAATAATTAGGAAGCTTTTCCTAACATCAATGCTAAATATTTCCTTCTATTCCAATTTCACTGTTCTCCCTTGTGTCTCAGAGAATGCAGAGAACTTCTCTGCATCACACAGATGCTCATACTATTTCATTTCATGCCTTCTTATAACAACTAGGTAGCTGTCCACCAAGCAGGTGCTGACAGGCTTCCTATCATTGATGGGAGCTTTGTTTCTTTTCTTGAAAGGAGAGTTGCTTATCACAAGATCAGGGAAAATAGGAGAACTCTAACCTATAGGAGAAGGAAAACATCAATGTCTGCTTCATCTACCTTCCTTTCCTTCCATTTCCTTAAATTTCCTTTCTTGTTTTTTTTTCCTACTGTCCTTTCATGTTTTTCCCTTTACTTTTCCCCTTTCACTCTCTTTGCTTTGGGTCTGTGAGCCCCTCTCTATCCCCTCCTTTCTCCTACAGATGAAAAGAAGTTAATGTGGATGAGTTAATCATGGTCTGCATTACCAGCTTCCATGGCCATGACTTTATTTACATTATCCTAAGTACATAAATCTTTTCTGAACAAAATGAATGCCATTAGTTCTGATCCTAGAAACTTGTTCAGATGTTGAGCCATTCAGGCCAGGCAAAATCTTGCCAGTTGTAATGACTTCTGAATAGTTTAAGTTGTGCCATGTATACAATCTCTTTCTAAGAGATGAATGTAAATAAGTCACTGTATTTGTACGATATCATGACCTTGAGCACACTGGATTTGACTCCTAACCCAAAAGGAGCCAGTAAATTTTTACGCATCCTTAGACCTATGAAGTGACTTGGTGTGAAAGCTTTAACAGGAATGCCATATACAGGATGGTAAGTTTCCAAACCAATTAGAATTTTCTTTGTTAAAGAGTTTCAACTTGAGACATGTGTAGAATAACTATACAAAAGCAGTGCTAACAATAGAAATAGAGGTAAAAAAATTGCCAAGTCATTAAAGCAATAGTCTGAATGCCACAGAGCAACCACCAGAATTTCTATGCACCGTCAAAGCAGCAGTTGGACTTATAACTACTGCATTGACCTGAATAAAACCCCCAGCTCTAGGAAGCCTGTTTGAGTACTATTATACTACGCTGCTTGAGATGGAGAGAATCTCTGTTACATATGCCTCAAAGAAGCATGATTTGCAAATAATAAGAAAAGTTAGTTTAGAGTAATATCTAGGCAGAAGGCTATAATAAATAGATGAAAGATCAATAATGTAATCCAGAATTGATAATCATGATTGGTAGTAACCACTGAAAAAAATCCCCATGTGGTAGCATATTAGAAATGTCAATCCTTTTGTTTACTTGCCCACACAGACCCATGGGGCAATTGCTCCTCTCAAAGTCACAGGTGGAAGGACAAACCTAGGTTACAAGATTGTATAATATATTACATGACCTGGCTGTCCCATTTAAATCTTTAAACCAAAGGTCTAATATATCCATATATGTGTGTGTGTGTATATATGTGTGTGTATGAGTTATGTACTTAAAATGGATGTACTTTACTATGTAAACAATGTCTTAGGAAATAGAAATAAATACATAAAACAAAAAAGGAGAAGTTGGGCCAATCAGTTCCCTCCATGGACCATTTAAACTAAGAATATTAAGATAATAACTTAATTAGCTCAGAGAAAGATTTTGAAAAGTCACAAGGTAATTGAGGCCATGAAGGGCAACATGCAAACTGAAGTTATAAACATGCAGAGCTCCTATACTGTCAGAGACCATGATGCAGAGAAAAGAGAGTTAGAGCAGAGGGACGGGGGGACCCACAGGCAGAGGCACAGAGAGAGGCCAAGCCTGAGAGCACAGAGCTCACCAGGAGGACCAGAGAGGACCTGGCCCCAAGATGCCCTGTGTACAGAAAGATTTTCAGGCCCAGTGTGAGCCCATATCAGTCCTGACAATGAACCCAATTTTCCTGGAGGTTCAGAGGTGTAAACGCACGGGGACTGTTGAGCTGATACAGAACGGAACAGTTATTCGAGTCCAGGGCTGTCTTTCCCCACCCCTTTTGCTCATTCCACCATACTGTAGTTTATTACAGATCCTCACACATGTGGAGGAAGATGAGCCTTCACAGGGAGCATGCCTTATCATGCATATCTACCTTTTCCTGCCATGTAGCGTGCATACATTACGCTTGTATGTAAAATATATCTTCCTTTTGACAATTTAGAATGTTCCCCTCCGCCTTTTCTAGCCCAACCTCTTACAACCACAAAGTTTCTGGCAATAAAGCATTTCATTTTAATGAATGAAATGAGTAAAATTTTCACTTATATTTTATATAAGAAGTTGCTGGATGTTAATTTCAGCTTGTTAACTTAAGATTTATTTACAGTTTATTCCAACGTCTGCCATTTCTTCCTCTTCATTCGACCATTCACTTATATTCTTTCTTATTTCTTTTGTTTTCCCAGCCTCTAGGACTGTGGTATGTTCTTTCTTACTGCATCCTCATTTGTCACTGTGCAGTCTCCTTGTATCAGGTCTGGAAACATTCTCTTAAGGAGAAAGCATCTGCTGTATACAGCAGTCGTAGTGGAAACTGGTCTAGCATTTTTGAGTGTGAAAGACCATAGGTTGAGACACTTTGTGTCTCTAGACAGAAAGTCTATGAACATGATTATTAAGGAAGTGGTTTTACATTACCTTTTCCTAAACCTCTGGACAACACACAGGATGGGGTAGCTAAACCTTACAGTCCTAGCAACTGATGACGTTTCTCAAATACCAGCTCAGAGATCTAACCCCACCGTGAATTTCCATCCCCTTTTTCCTACATGCCAGGTAGAAGCATCTCAGAGACAAGCATCCAATTAACAGCAACACATAGTAATCAAGAGTTTCCCAGTCTAAGAAGTTACAAAATTATGTCTAATAAAAGCAGTGCCCAGGGGTTTCTTTCAGATACACAATTCAACACTCAGTAGTTTCCAAAATACTAGAACTGCTTGGCGTTACCAGTCAGCCTGGTGATCTTCAGAGGAATTCATGCTTTCCAGAGAGCTAGCCTGTTTTTGCTTTGAATATAACTGGCAATCTCCCAACAATAGCCTTTTTTTATGATTATTGGCACTTATCTCTGGCAACCAAATGAAGTCCTACATATCATATTCTTAGATAAACAGGGCATAATCTCTGGACTGCAAACCACAGCATACTTCTCCATGGATATCACCTACCCACCTTTCCCCAAGTTCATAAATACCCTTTAGCTGGCTAATATTTTGGCATGCAGATAGGCAAAGTGTTTGCAAATTGGCAATCATGCATTTGAACAGTCCACACTCTCT
Organism: Lepilemur ruficaudatus; assembly: GCA_963574885.1. NCBI lineage: Eukaryota > Metazoa > Chordata > Mammalia > Primates > Lepilemuridae > Lepilemur > Lepilemur ruficaudatus. The sequence continues at coordinate 48,510 of CAUYRT010079946.1, read as the reverse complement.
CCTTCTGTTGTCTTTTCTCCATCTATCATGCTTGTTTGCCCAAGGAAACATACTATAAATCATGATATTTGTCTTGCCTGGAGTGCTCATACAAAGGGCACAGATAAATGAGTAATGTAGTCAGTGGATCACTCCCCCTCGTGGCACAGAATAAAGAAAATACCAGTAGAAAGGGAGTTAGGAGATCTAGGTCCTTGTTCCAGTTTCACTGCTGATAGGGTGACTTCATGCAAGTCATCTATCTGAAAAACCCTTGTGAGGTGGGGAACCTGCGGCCTTAGGGTGAAATGTGGCCTTCTGGGTCCTTGAGTGTGGCCTTTTGACTGAATCCACGTTTCCAGAACAAATCCTTTTAATAAAAGGGGTGCAGCAGAGAAAAATGAAGCTTTTCTTGCCTCCTTTGGTGCTTAATCTTGAAATCAGAAGGCTGCAGGCTCCCCACCCTCAAACCCTGTTCTATCTTCTGCTTAGGGACACTATGAACAGAAGAAGTGATACATGTGACAATGTATTTAATGCTGTTATATAAACATAAGGGGTAAGGCTGAGATGGGGAGGAAGAGGAAAGGACTAGCAATTTGTAGTGAGAGGAGGAAGGTGCATTCTGCTGAGGACACTATTTGGTGAGATCCATTTATTCTGTAGTTACGAGAAGATGGTAAGTGTCTTAGGGACAAGCATCCAATTAATACGAACATGTAATTACCATCTCAGAAGCGAGAGAGGCTTTATCCCTGTGTTTAATAAATATTTATCCCTGTGTTTAATAAATATTTTCTATTGTTGTAGATAGCTCCCTTCAAAACAAACAAACAAGCAAATAAAAAACAATTATTTTTGGCATATAAGTGAAAGGAAACACATTTACCTGCTGTGTGTTAGCTGTCCACTTAGGGATTTGGGGCTCTATGAAATGAAATGATAAAAATATCAGGGATAACTCCACAATTATGTTCATAGGAATCCACATAAAAAAGAGTTACATTCTTTCATTGAAAAAATACAGCAACAAAATGAATCATGGCATTTTTGCTGCTGCTGTTGTCGTATTGATCATCTCCATGCTAACAAGATTTTTTCATTTGATACATTTGGAAACTTTAAAGCATGTGTGTGTGGTTGAAGGGGTGGCTTTGGGTGGAAACACTTTGAATTCAATCGGGATACATTTTCCTAGAGTTATTTGCTTCTTAAAACAAGCCAATACTATCATTTATAACCATAACCCTGAAGGCATCACGGTTGCCCAAATATATAGACAAAAGGAAATGTACAATTTGCAGGATCTTTATTTGAGTACTTTAAAAATCTTGAATGGTTTAGGGGAAGACATGCATGCACTAAAAACAAAAAAGAAAAAAAAATCATATGTGATGCTATCCAGCAATGTTTATTAAATGCCTATTTGTGGTTCTTTTTGATATTCTAAAGGAGAAGATGAATGCAATTGTGGAATCAAAGAATTGTAAAGCTGGGAGGAAGTTAAAATACATCTTACGTAGTTTATACACTTTATTGATGGAGGAAGTGAAGCTGAAAGAGGATTAGTTCCTGAGGCCATTCAGCTAGCAGGGACAAGACTCAAACCCAGGTTCCTAAGACCTAGTCCCAAACTTCTTCCAACACCCTCTCCCTGAAGGGCCCTTTTATGTCAGCTATTGTTAAATTATCAGGCAAAATTTCCTAACATGCACATAAACAACCAAGTATTTATCAAGGTGATATCACAGCAGAAGTAGACCTGACCATTAACTTTAGGCTTTGTCAACACATTTATCAGTGGGGAAGGGAGTATTCAGGCATTATTTAACTCAATTGATTAATGCCAACAGTCCAGATCTTTCAGGTTCTAAAATGGATTGCTGTGTGGACAGGAGAAGAGTTGATAGTGTACAGGGCCTACGTGCATGCAAACTCTTTCCTTCCCCTCTTGCTGTGCAGATTTGCACGCAAGTGGAGGCCAGAGAATTGTTAGGAAAGAGAATTGCCGAAAATAAATCAAATCACCAGTCTTTAGAAGAAAACAATCAATTAGGTCACATCTAGTCAACCCCGTGAGACAAGGGCAGGATTGCTCCTTTTGGGTTGGTCATGAGTGTTGTATTTTTTTCCAAGATTGTTTTGCAATGACATCAACTATGGCTCACTCCCTCTTATTCTGCTCCACTGCTTACCATATAATGACCCATTATGAAGGTTTTGCTGAAGGCAGAAATTAACCTTTTAGGGAAATTTTACCCCATTAAGTCTAGTTATGTGAATCCAGTCTGATTTTCTTTCTGCTGAAAAGATTTTTTAGCCACTATTTAAGTGTTTGGAAAAATGTTCTGGGCTTGACTGGGAGAGCCTTCCTGGTAGAAACAGAATTATTAGTGTGGTCTCCATGGTGATTATTTTAAGGCCAAGTTTAAATCAATCTTCTGAATATTGAGGCATAATTTGTGAATGTGCAATTGAATGAATAATAATAGAATTTTCAACAGTATAGATTACCTTTCATTCTAATATTTGAGACTTTCAATAAACGAATCCATAACTGGCCTTCAAACTGATCTCTAAACATGACCTCAGCAGTCTCTCCTCCTCAATTATTATTTTGTATCTGCCTGCCTGTGTTTTCTTTCATTCTACCCACTTTCTGTGGAGCTGGTCCCTTCAAAGGGTAGCTCTGTTACAACCACTGCTGAGTCCTTTCTTAGACCCATTTCCTTGTCATTCCTAGTGTCTTACGCAATTCAGATAACCTAGGCTTCATTGCCTGAGGAATCGCTATGTTGGAAAGAACTCCAATTTGGATGTCGGGAGATTTTGGTTGGGATTCTAACACGGCCCAAAGCAAGCTCTGTGCCCTTATTTAAGCGTCTTGATTTTCAGTTTTGCCATCTAAAAATTGAGCAAGATCATCTTGAATGTTCTTCATCTGTAGATTCTGTGATGAATTTTGGTTATAGAAACAAAATAATAAAGTCATCAGAGAGCACTGTCTTCATGTATTATATTTTTAATAGAGTGCTTTCATCCATCCTCTCTTCAGATTTGTGCTCGAAGGTCAGAATTATGATAAACAGCTTAAAGCTGCTGTAAGCTGGGGAGAGGAGACAGTGAATTTACCTCTCCAAGGATACTTGCTCTAAGTCTGAGAGTGCTGTTAACTAAAGGTTTCCAGGGGTAAAGTAGGGGAGCAAATGATTTATTCCTTATTATCTCTCTTTAAGTGTCCAGAAAGCCATTAAAACAAGGAAAAAGTCCATTGCCTCTTATTGGCCAAGAATAAATAAGTCTTTGGGGGTCAATCAGTTAGAACAATAGACCAGAGTATGTGAATCTTCTCACCTCTTCCTCACATCGGAACCACAGGGAGGGAGGATGAAGAGCTAGCATTTTCTGGGCTTTTCGGTTTCTTCCCTTCTGTTACTTTACTCCTTCATTTCAAACTCTACAAGGTAAAAAGTAAGTTGCAAAACAAAATAAAAAAGGAAACTATCCCCCAAAGTTCTTGGAATTTGCCTTTTCAAGTCATGCATGGATATATTTATTGACCACCTGCTATGTTATATTTATAAGTGGGGGGGGCAATATAGTGTCATGGTTGAGATTACGGCCCCTGGAGTCAGTTAATACAGTATTTAAAACAGTGTTTGGCTCATAGTTGGCACAAAATAATGTTACTTTTTAAGAGTGTTGTTATTTTTATTGTTGTTACACGCTGAATACCAGATACGAGATGAGGGAAATAATAAGTTTCCTGCCTGCCTTTGACAGCCAAAATAAACCCTATATATACATTAATAAATGTTTTTAAAACACGTTTGAGAAAATTGTGGCTAGGAGGATAAAATGTACTCCAGATATTCTGCAGTGTTCTTCTCCTGCGTATATCACAACACATTTCCCAGACTCACGCTATAATAAATTGGACAAATGTAAGATTTAAGTTAAAGTGTAAAAAGCATAGAATATATTTACACTGAAGCCAGGGTCACATTGTTCTTGCCCTATTTTATAATCCTCAATGCTGAACAAGATTTCCTTTCAACATGGGTATGAAAATGAACTGTGCTGGTTTCTCCCAGACTCCTCCCTGACCACTCAGACTCTTCCATCCTATCCTTTTACCTACTGAGCCCCTTCCTCAAGTCTTGTGTGACACCAGAGATCAGTTAGAGGGTAGTTTAGTGTTTTATAATTTACTTGGCAAAGACAATGATGCAGGTACTGTGAGTCACCTTAGAGGAATGTAGTTGAACATGCAACATCACATTTAATTGTATATTTGAATCCATTGGCTGTGCTGCAAGGCATTCAATTTGCTGAGAGAAGGAGATGGCTCAAGAGAAGCCAGAGAGGGTAAGGGCGCTTTCTAGGCTTGGAGGCAGCTGGCTAAAGGGAGACATCTCCTGATGTGGTAATAGTCCTGGCTCCTCCAAGAGTGAAATCCGGCACACAACCTCATTCCTTTATAGTCTTTCCCCTTCTAAAAACACTGTGAGCCTCACTGCCCGGAGTGGGTCAACACAATGGTCTCTAATTGGAACCCATTTCTCCGTTTCCCAGGTTCTTTCCACGGGCAGTTCTGTAAGGAGAGAGTTTATGGAAACATAAAGAATCCAAGTTAGTGTTTAGCCAGTGTCAAGTCTGACTGAAAATAAAATCCTGTTCTTGTCATGCTGTGGGATTGCAAAGAGAGCCACACAGGGCTAGAAAGCAGGGGCACTCAAGGCGGCAATTTTATGTGGGTTTTAAAGGGCAGCTATGATTAGAAATGGGACTGTAAAGATGGCATTTCAATGTTTCAAATGTATTCCCCTTTGGTGACTTCCCTGTCAAACTCACTTAGTTTACAAATAGAAACAAAAGATTCTCAACCGCAGCTGTGAGGAGCTCAGCAGACAGACTTGAATAAAGCAGTGCCCGGGCCTGTCCTTTCCAGCTGAAGAGCCGGGTGCAGCCTAGGGTTCGGCGGTGCCACTGAGTCCAGTGCATCTCAGCCACCTTGTGAGAGCCCGGCTTTGTCAACAAGTGCTTTTGAAAGGACAAAAAAGGAACTGTCAAACACGGCAATTTGAGAGAGAGGGAAGGGAAGAGGAAGACGAAGAAGAAGAAAGAGAGTTAAAAAAGATAAGATACTCATGCCAAGCATTGTGCCAGGCTGTGTGGAAATGCTATCCATCTATATTCTTGTGGCAAAGTAGCCATAATCTGGTGCATATTAACAAGTCCTCTGATCCACCTGTCCAAGGAAGCCAGTCTCAAAACCGCACTGTGTGACAGGCTGTGCCAGACTTTCACATCAGGATAGGGGAAATGTCAGCAGGACCATTACATTTTTTAAGTATCACTTGTCATTCACCGACCTGTTGCTTAGCCCCAGGGGGACCCAATCATCCTATAGCCTGGCGCAGGAACACAAAGCCAAAGCATGCAGAGACCTCAAAGCCAAATTGCAAGAGGAGAGACCATAGAGTTAAGAGAAGCACAGTAAGGGTAAATGTATTAAATTAAACAGGAGATGTTGCTAATATAGCTCGTTGCCCAGCCAGTGTTTAAGCTCCCATTGTTACTTGTTTGGAGACACTCAACTTTTTGGGATGCAACAACACACCTAACCAAAGGCATGATTGCTCAGAGAAAATCCCGATAAACCTGATCCCTGATTTCCCAGCTGCCATACATCTGAGGGAAGACTTGCAACCCATGGATGTCTGCTGAGAAGGGGATGGGAAGAGACGAGGTATGAAAACTTTTGCTTTCCTGATTAAAGAAAACAGAAGTGGCTGCCAAGGCCTCGTCCGTTTCCATGGTCTTCCTGTCTTGCTCAGTATACAGAGATGATGGCTTCAGCAGCAACAGCCTTCCTGTGACCAGAAGAAGGCCACAAGAATGGCAGAGACTTTGGACCTAATATGATTGAGCCACTAAAATGATAGTAGTAATTGCCCACCTCTCTGCTCTTGTTGTAGGAGAAAAACAAAACTTTGTTCTTTGAAGCCTCTGTAATTGGATTTTCGAATACAGGCAGCTGACCATATTCCTAACTGATACAGCAGCAGGGCATGAGGCGGCTCTATCTGGCTGGAGGGAGACGCAGCAATTCTAAGCACCTAGTCCAAGGTAAATAACAAAACTGAGACGACCTAAGCCAGTATCTCTATCTGGGGGGATGAGAAAGCAAAGCGTAAGGTTTTATGGCAGCAACCAGAGTTCATAGGATGGGTGGAGATCAAAATTGAAGTACCAAGAAAGCCGTTTGGGGATGCTCTGAGCACCAAGCTCAGGGTGCATAAAAGTGGATTCTGGCTGCGGTAGAGGTTAACTGACCCAGAGGAAGACTGAGCTTCCACACGGACTGGGTGTCATTTTTACTAGGGAACAGCACTAAAACAAACCAAAACAAACATCTGTCTTCCCTCAGGACCTTAAAATATAAATCAGTTTTGAGCAAAAGAGGAACTCCAGCATTGTCTTCCATGAAGAGCCCTGTGGCCATTCCCTGTCACATCCCTCATGCCTCTCTCTTTCTATCCTGATGTTGCTTCTTGCCGCTTCTGAGACTGTTGCATGTGCTCTTGGCTGGATCTCTGCATAGCCTGTCTAGGAACTTACCTCTCTCTTCAAAGGCTAAGGGGGTGCCTCCCTGCAGATATGCTGCCTTACTTGGCTTTGGGTAAGATTTATCTTCCCTACCAGTGCTACTTTTCCTGAGCCTCTGCTGATCTCTTGAGTGGGGAACAAACAGAAAAATAAGGAAGAAATCCAGCTAATGCGCTGGTCATTTGGGCAGAATCTTGGTGACCATGGGAGAGAGTTGAGTGCTGCGTTTCCAATGGAGGCCTTTGGATTTGGTCTGACTCGCTTTGAAATCCACTTTCGTTTAAAGAAACTTACTTAACCTCTGAGTCCTTAATTCGTTGATCTATAACGTGGGGATAACAATAATCCAGACTGCATAGAGTTGCTGTTTTACCTGAGTTGATTTATCAAAGCATTTAGATGATTGCCCAATACATAGTGTATGTCCAAGAAACCTAACCCACTTGAGTGATTAGGAGATCATGCGTATTATCACGTATATTCATTAGGTGCCATTTATGTCCTGGACACCTGAAATACAATGCTGACCACTAAACCATGGTCCCTGACTTCAGGGAGCTTGTAATATAAAAGTGTTAAAAAATACAGGAGGTGATTGTTTTGGGCTAAACTTCTGCACTTGCCCCAATAGACCAGATAAAAAATTGAAATGGAGTCACTCACACTGAATTTCCATGTCACCAAACCAAAACTGAGTTATCATCTGACCTTCTAAGAAATCTGGAGAGAGAGAAAGCCAAATTTCCCCAACAGGTCATTTTCAATCAGCATGATAATAAAATTCCTCTGCCTCTAACTTTTAGGACAAAAGGTAACCTGAAGTAACCTGATGATAACGAATAAGTTTTCTATTGTTCTGTTTCCCTGTTCCTGCCTTACCAGGAAAGTAAATTTGAAATGACCCATCACATTTTGTTCTTTGTTTCTGCTGCCTTTAGCCCTCTCTGTTTATAAAGCCAACCTCCTCTGCTCGGCTCAGTGGGACACTTATTTTATTTTATGGAATAAAGTGTTGCTTGATTCTAAAATGACAAATAAAGCCAACTAAGATCTTTAAACTGAATTGTTCTAACTTTGTCTTTTGATAAGAGGATTTCAGTAGATAAACTGCAGTCTTTGATGTTATATATGTTCTGATATGGAGTTAAAAACAAAATGTAATCTACCTACACAGAAGACTGAGAGATACACAAGAGGAAAGGATATGTTTGAGGAACACAAACTCTTTGCCACAGTAAGTCCTTTTGATCACCAAATACCCTGAGGCTCTCTTCCCCACAAGTGAAATATATTTAATATTTACCCTTTCTCAGAGAGACAACATAAAGTTCAGTCCAGTCAGTGCATTGTATTGTCGGGTCCAACCAGGAGAAAGAAAGCACACAGTAATTTAAACAGGGAAATGGTAATATGAAGAACTGTTAAGCAGAGGATTAAAGTAATCAGTGATATTTTAAAGTCAAGAGAATGCGAAAGAATATAGGAGTAGCAAACATAAGGAGTGGTCACAACTGTGATGCTGAGATAGCACACTCAAGCAGGAGCTCTCTGCAGTGGCCACCCCAACACCAGGCTGAGATACAATCTTGTTGGAAAGAATATTGCACGGCTCACTAGTGGCCAAGAAGTCACAGTGTCTAGCTGGTGGACTTTGCTAGAAATCTGTCCTTTCCTGCCTTCCAGGAAAGCTATTCACAAGGAGATGTCTTACTTGCTGGAGGCTCCTACTATAGAAGGTAGGGCATGCCAGGCAAGGTGCCAGGAAAGATGCTAGGCATGCGGAGCTGCTGGCTACCAGAATTCAGGAGCCTGGTGCTGGAAGAGCGGCGCACACACCAGGAGCATGCCTAGGGAGCACACCAGGTGCAGGGGGGAAAACCCTTTCCTCCCAGAATCTCTCTCCAGTGCCTTGGACTGCGTCAGTGCTAACTGGCGAAGGAAAAATAGATAAGAGTTCAGATTCATTTTCACAAGGCAGTCAAAAAAGAGTGTATTTGGAGCTGAGAGGCAATAGATGGATAAATAGCAAAGTCATCCAGCTCTAACTAGGCAATGGACAGTAGTTTTTTCATTAGTCCAAAAGTGTCAACTCTGATCCAGAAAGTTGGGAACTAAGATGTTACTCTTCCCATTAACTCCTTCGCCAGTAAACACACTCACGCAGTGCACAGTGGTGTAACTAGAACAAGATACCTGCAGTGAACATTCCCATTTGGAAAAGAGAGAGTAAAGCAGCAATCGCTCATAGCAATTGTGCTGGGAAGACTCGGAAGCTTTTTTTTAGCTCAAGGTGGAGAGGGATCAGATGAGGTCATGATTTTGTTCCAGGAAGGGCTGGTTTGACCATTTCTTCTGTATCCCCTAGTTCTGCTGCCTGGGAGTCTCTTCTAAGGGTTCTAGACCTGTTTCAGGCAACAGGACTTTTTCTTAGGTCTGGGCTTGTGGCTCCTTTGGTTATTTATTCCGGCAAAGTTAATCAGATTCTGATTCATTTGCTTTCATCAGTTCCATGTGCCAGTAACCACACCCAGATATCTGATGAGATATAGGTTTTAGAGCCATTAGATTGCTTTTCACTTTTTCCGCACAGTGCTCTTTCAACTTAATTAAAAAGACCTTAAAGCTCAGTCTGATCTTTGCCTCCACTCAATTTATCCTACTGGGCATTTGTCATTCAAAGCCTTTTCCAATCCCTTCTCTTAACTGTTTGAGCTTCAGAAACAGTTAGCTTTTCCAACCTTGTAAGGGCCCAATTTTCTGGACTCTCTATTTCATTCAACTCATTTCTGCTTATAAACAAGCTAATTAATGATGAACTTATGTCTTTCTTGTAACACCTTCTCGATCCACAAGTAGTAGCTAATACCCCACTAGTAACAACAGTTTTTTCATTCTCTGCTCCTTGAACTATAGGCACGTTGTACCTGTTTGCACTGCTTGCTTCTTAAACACGGATCAGCATCTTCTCAGCCTCCAGTTCCACGTCCTTCAGTGTTTACTGCCCAACCTCTTATTCAGTGCCACATACATTAGGTTCCTGTGATGTCAGTAACCCACTTTTGGAGCCAATATTACTATTAGTGAAAATAATTAATGCTTGCCATTACAATAAACGAATTTTAAAATTTCAGTGACTTAAAAGAATACAGAATGTTTTCCTCATTTAGTCCAAGCCTGACATAAATTGAACAGCCCTATTCTACTCTGAAGCTACATACCTGGAACACACAACCTTTAAGATCAGCATGGCAGGGGAGAAGAAAAATAGCCATTCTACTGGGAAAACTTTGTGCAAATTTCATACCCTGAGGTAGAAAACGTGGAAAGACATCATAATATATCAAGACATGGAAAAAATTAAGTTTATAAAACAGCTTTTATAATTTCCATTAATTGTGGAATCCCTGATATAATATAGGCCATGTCTACTCCCCACCTAGTGTCCAGAAGCAGTCAAATGGCCCCAGCCTGACTGCAGGGAACTTGCAAAATGTAGGCAGAGTGTGGAATACCCATGGACCATGAACTTTCTCTGCTGCAATATAACATATATTACGTCAAAAATGTCTTTTTAATATAAAATGAAACCTAAGATAGGACCTGAAGGATGAGTAGGAGTCAGGCAAGAAGGGAGGATAAGGATGCTCCAGAATGAAGGACCACATGTGCAGAGAACATGGGGCACTATTTTGGGAATACACTGAGCTGAGTCAGGGCAGCAGTTTCCTGCTGAAGAAGAGACGTTATATCGGACAGGGCATGTCTTTGCTCAGGACTTCAGCAATGTTGAGGTCACATCGGATTCATGGAAGGACTGAAATAGAAAGGGACAGAGATACAGTATTTAAAGTCTCCCAAGAAAGACTGTGCGGTACCTCTTTATGTAATCTGTGTATTTTTAATGCCTTCATCTTCAGAAATGAATATGCATTTCACACTAGTAAGAAAACAAGTGTAATGAACTATTATCTTTCACGCAGCAATTCCATTTTCAGGGTTTTTTTCTCTCTAAGGGCAATAAATAAGAATCACCAAGCTAGAGTGACAATATCATTTACTGACAAAACTGGGGGCACTTTTGTGAGGGGAAGGGTTTGCTCTAAATAATGACAGCAGGACAACAGGTGTAAACTTGTTCTATTCTGGGTGGAGAGGAATGTACGGTCATTGTGTAGACAGGTATCATGAAATTTGTCATATTACTGTTCACAGTGTCAAGACAATAAATAAATAATAGTAATAAACAAATAGTCAAGTGTTACAATGCTCTTGTATAATGATGACATAGTAAGCAGCTAATAGAATGTTATAAATCAAATATTTCAAACCACGGAAAGAGCTCACAGTATATAAAGATAAGAAAAAAAAACAGTTCACAAATTTATTTCCATTCTTTGGGCAGGAGAAAAGATAGTGGAAAATTGCTGCAACCTATTAAACTTATCTTAATTGACTCATTGAATAATAGAAAGATGTGTGTGCATGTATATCTCTTGCAGATCATATTTTCTAGCTTAATTCATTCTTTCTAGTCAGCAATTTTGGGAGTTTGTACTTTAAAAAGTTACTTTTGGACTTCACCAAGGTTCTTACAAGTGGATTCAGCTGAAGGGCAGCTCGGAGTTAAAGAATAATAATTCTTCCCAAATGTATAGCACTTTCGCATTAAAGTGCTTTCATGTGCATTATCTGATTTGATCTACTCAACAGTAGACGAGTATTATAATTCTTATTTTACAGTTTCAGAATCAGAATTTCTGAAAGATTAACTTAATTGCCCAAAGTCAAACAGATATTTTAAGGTAGGGTAAGAATTTTAAGTCACATTTCCCTACTCCAAATTCAAGTTTCTTTCAAAGGTAGACCCCAAATTTTATTATCGACAGTATTAGGGGACCACTATTTGGTTAAAAGAAGCCTCTGGAAAATTTATTGAAAAGTCAGGTGCGCAAGTGATGTGCTGAACAGACTGGGTCTTGCCTGATCACCAGAAAATTAAAACAACACTGAAATTAATAAAAATTCAAACTCCATTCCCACAATTTGAATACTTCACTGGGTTTGAAGGACGTATCATGTAGGATTTTCTTTTTCTTCATAGTGGAGTTTATTTCAAGGCCAGTTTATGTAACTTATAGAATTTACTTAATTTATTCTCTCCATAAATTAAGACATGAGGCTGCAAACCTTTTACTAATTTATTAAGCTATTTATTATCATTATTAATGTTAAGGTGTCTCAGAAGATGCTAATGAAGATTATGGGGGGGGAGGAGAAAGGAAGTTAAGCATTAATTCATCCCCTGGCATGTTTCTGCTTATAACTTAGAAATCCATGTAGCATCTTTTCATCTGGGCTTTAAGTTATTTGAGGTACCTTTTCAGGAGATGGCGATACTCCCTGCCAGGGCTCAAATCCATCCACGGAATACTCAATCAGCTAGAAACACAAAGATTACCCTTGCTGTTTCTCTGGCAATTACAGGCTAGGTTTGGGAAGGGTGGTGGGAAATCCTTGCTTATTCTACTTAATAGAAAACTGCCTGGCTCCTGTTGACTAAGCATATTTTTGGATTTCAGCAGCCATTTAATTTCATGTTTTAGGAATTGTTTTAAATGATCACAGAATTGAGGGACAGTTACTCACATGTGCATAATTTCTAGTCCTGAAACCTGACAACCTTATCTTATTGACTTGACCTAAATTTATATTGCTGGTGTTTAATATTTAGTATTCCTTCGGGTATTTCATAAATTGCTTTAGGTAGATTTTATGTCAGATATTTCATATTTAATATTGTTCTTAGACTCAATCATTTGCAGATAAATTGTAGAACTTTAAAATGGTTGCCTGGCCATGTCTTCTGGGTGGGGAAGGAAAATAATTACTGAGCTAATTCCAGGGAAGTTTTTATTAATTTATTTTTAAAATGTCAAACTTTGTCATAATTTCATTATCAGCTAGTAAATTCTGTTTTGCTTTACAACACTGAAAGAAGGAAATGCTCATGAGACAGTTGAAAGAGCGTAGGCCTTGAGTGGAATCCGGGGTTCAAATCCCAGCTTCACCATTTGGCAGCCGCATGACTTCGGCAAATTTTGCCTCACATTTCTCATTTTGTTCCTCAATTTAGAATACCCAGTTTGCGAAGTTGTTGTGATGATTATATGATATAATCTATACAGGGTATCTGACATTGTTTTCTCTTTCCTGTAAGCTTTACATGAAAAATACAGTATTGGGTCTGCTGCATCTGGTAATAATTAATGGATTTTGGAAGAAATACATAATGATCTGCTTTAGCTTAAGTTTTTCTCTTTCTAAATCACCTAGAATATTTTCTCTCATTAACGTGATGTTGTTGTTGTAATGTACCTCAAAAGATGAAAAGGAGACTTTCAATTCTGCAAGATGGTGGATATATATTAGCATGAAATTGCCCAGAGTGACAGAAGCAAGAAGGGCACTGAGAGCCCTGGGAGGAAGCAAGTGTGGTGACATTGTGGCACCTCGAGTCGGGGAAGAGGGGTGGATTGTGACCAACACCATCAAAAAGACAGATGCCTGTGCAATATCCTACAGACTGTTAAAGAGGTTAAATAAATAAATGAAGGCTTAGGAAATAACAAGGAAAGTACATAACAATATTTTTAAATGGCATATTTGAAAGAGAGCTTATAGCATTTTTAGAAATCAAATGTAGTCATTAAAATTAAAAGTAAATGGAGATTTAAAATAAAAATATAGATATATCTGAGGGAAGACTTGGTAAATCAGAAGGTAAATATAAGAATATTAATATTGGAAGGAAAAACAAATGAAAATTATGAAAGATTAAAACTCACATGAGTAGTCACTACTGCGGCTCATTAAGTTTGTCTGTTCTTTGACTGCCATGCTGACTCATACGTGATTGCGCTTCCTGGCCGCTTTATGCCTGTGTGGGACCATGCATGGCCCATCATAATTCTGGCCAATGAGAAATGAATGCATGTGATGAGTTTCTCTTCTAAAGTAAACATTTAATTTCCTGAGTATTCTTTTTTATTTGTTTTTTGAATGCCAACAGGACCCTTTAGCTGGGGTCCCCAAGTAACTGAGTAACTACAACGAGAGTCCCATGTCACATGAATCTAAAATTAACATGTAGCATGAAGAAGAGACAAATGAAATAAATATTTGATACCTTGGACCACTGAAATTTAGGGATTATTTGTTACGGTAGTATAACCTAGCCCAGGCATTGGCAACCTAAAACGTATAGGCCTGTATACTTCTTTTTGTAAACTAAATGTTACTGGAGCACAGCCACAGACATTCATTTCTGTAACGTCTATGGATGCTCTTGTACTACCACAATAATACAGAGTAGTTGTGACAGGTACTGTTTGGGCCACACAGCCTAAACCTGAAACATCTCTCTCTTTAAGAAAATGTTTGCTAACCTCTGACCTAACTTTGAACTCTGTACTAAAGAAACAGAGAGAACAAAAACTACCCAAAAAGACTTATAAGAGTCCTAGCAGGTGATATTTTAGAAGAAAGAAAAAGAAATATTATAGTGAATAATGGAAGATAATTTTCTTAAATTAAAAAATAAAAAGATGATAACTCATTGAGATTCCTTTTTCTCTTTTTGATAGAGTAAGTTGCAGCAGACCAATATTCTTATGGGAAAAAATTATAAAATCAATATAAAATTTAAAAAAAATTGTTTGAAGACATCAGAGAACTGCTAAGAAAATGAGAATTGAGGGGCTAAGATCCCAGAAAGAAGGAAATGATAAAATGTTACGTCCATGTTCTGTAAGTGCTTCAGCCTTCAAGGAATTTTCAAATTCTTGATGCCAATTCAGGCAGAAGTCCACTGTTAAGACATAAATTAACTAGAAAGAATTTGGAACTCATCAGAGTAGAGAGGCAAACATAGGTGTTTCAGGCTGTCAAATAATCCAAATAAAGTTGGCTTAAATGTTTAGTAATTAAGTAGACTCTAAGACAAAAAATACTGCTAAAGAGGGGGGTTACATAATAACAAAATGGTCAATCTATTCTACTAAGATCATATAACATTTCCAAATTGTTATGTGTAGAAAATGTTTTGAGATATGTAAAGTAAAAATTAAAATAACTAAAGTGAGAAATAGATAATTTCATAACTATGGTAGGAGATACTAACATAGCTTACTCAATAACTGATAGAACAAATAAATAAGAAATTACCAAGGATGTGGAGAATCCATAGATGATTTATGAACTTGACTTAACTGACACATGTAGAACCTGATTGCACTGAATGATAGCCAAATGCATAAATTTTTAATCAAGCATAAGACATTTATCAAAAATAATGATATGTTAGGCCTTAAAGCAAGTTCAGCAACTTTCTAAGGAATGATTTTATTCAGAGTGTGTTCTCTGATCACAGTGGACTCAAGCCATAAATCAAAAACACAAAGTAAATTCTCAGGTTTTTGTAAAATAAGATGCACTTCTCAATAAGACAAGAGTCAAAGAAATCACCCTGGATATTAGAAAATATTTTGAACTAAATGTCAATGAAAATATGCTCTATTAAAACATGTGTGATGAAATTAAATCTCTGTTTAAATGAGAAATAATCTAAATAAAATATAATTTTGAATGAATGTAATGTTAAAAATCAGTCCTCAAAAACCTTTAACTTACGTATCCAGCTCAAGAAGCTAGGGAAAAAACAGCCAGTTGAACCCAGATAAAGTTAAAACAATGAAATAATAAAAAATAATATAGACTAATGGAATACAAAACAAGTTTACAGCAGAAAACATACATAAAATCAACTAAAGATTTGTGAAAGACAAATTTATAGAATTCAATCAAGAGTTTAAAAAAATAGCAGGAATAGTAAAAGGGGCATCATCATAAATTTTATAAATACAAGAAGAAGTAAAGAAGAAGGAAGATATCACATAAGTAGGATAAAAAAGCAGTAACCAAAAAGGAAAAAAAAATTATAAGTTAAACTCAGTTAAAATCAAGAAATTTTGTTTATTACCAAAAACCATTGGTGTGTGAAAAGGAAAGTCAGAGTAAAGTATATTTGCAATACAGAAATCCAACAAAGGATCTGTGAAGAATACATAAAAAGATCTTCACATAATTAATGAAAGAAAACATAGCTAATCCAATTAAAATTGGACAAAAGACTTGTAGGAGCAATTCACAAAAGAGGACATCAAAATGTTTAATGAACATATGAAAATATGTTCAACATCATTAATCATCAAGGAAATATAAATAGAAAAACACAATATAATAACACTACACACTCCCTAAAGAAATGGGAAAAAAACCCAAAGACTATCTCCAGCAGGGTTGCAAGTAAAATGAGGTAGAGGAGGTGTGTCTGTGGCACACTCACTCTCAAGTTTGATGAAATGCAGAGTTCTGCACAAACCTCAAAGTTGGTGCCTCCTTAAATTCTGTGCCCCAGGCATCTAACTCCTGAGGAGACAGGCTCTCAAGTTCGTGCAAGTGATGCCAGGTGCAAAAGTCTATGAGAATGGGCACCTTCATAGATTTTCTACCTTCACTGCCTCCCTTGCTTCATGGTACTCCTGGACCTGATTTTGAGTATTAACAAGAACTAAAAATAAAACCCCAAGCTCCCCAACTAACTGAAAGGACCCTTCTTGGCCAACAGGACCCCAGAAAAACCTTAAAAACTGAGTTCCCAACCATAGTGGGATGAAAGGTCAAACATGCCTTGTTGTATCTTCTCCCTGTGGGGGTTTAGACACAATTGACGAGCATTAATGTTGAAGTATAGGTCATAAGACTGACAGAACTGATTCTTTGTGGTAATAAGATATCAAATTCTAAACAGGACCTAAGGCCATGCCAGACAAGGGGTAAGCCATGCACCCCTATACTTAAAAAATAAACTGTGTGATAACTGCCACACATTTTTCCTTTTCTCTGGCATCTAAACAAGCACTGGCCTCTCGATAAGCAATATTGACATAATTGCAGCTCATCCACCACCAGACACTGGCGCACTGAGCTCCTGTTCCACAAGCCCTAACTACAGCTTTGATTGTACAAGAGACTGATTTCAGTACCTTTCTCCTGAGAAGACCCTTGGCCATGGACTAGTTCTGGCTGGCTTATGGAGGCTGCACACTTGAGTGCTTTCATGTCCGTGCTTCACTTTTTGAAATATAGGGCCTAATATGTTTAAATGTTAAATGATAATGGTAAGCCTCAATCCCAGAATGAACATTGGGTGTACATAACATGCGTGCTTGCTTATCGTGTACGCATTAGAAGCCCCTTTGCGAATATTCATAGCTCCTCCTATGACCTGTTGAATATGTATACTTGGCCAATGCATTCCACATAAATCCCTGTTCCACCCTCCCCTCCCTCAGAGTACTTGCCTTCTGGTCTTTGCCAGAGTCTATGCTTCTGAGCCTTGCAAGAAATTATTATTACAGCTTGCAACCTACCTTTTAGGCTATAATACTTTACAAGAAAGAGAGTTTCCTCTCCAAATTTATGCAGATGTCCTGAGTTTTAAATTGACATTGGTGAAGATAAGAAGATATTAATAACAGAAATATTAATGATTAAGCACTTTGGTAAACATTTTGGTAACAGCTCATATAGTATAAGAATCCTACAAAAATATAACCCATTTCTCCTCTCTGGGCCCTTATTCTATGGCTGCCATACATTTTATTGCTACATATTTTATGAATTCCACAATTATAATTATTATTTTTGCTTTAAGTTTTGTGAAAATTATGTATGTATGTTTATTCCAGTAAATGTTTACTAAAAAGGAAAGTTTCAATATCATATATGTCTAAAGTTAAAATACATGTTATTAAATGTCCATTGCAGTTAAAATTTTTAAAAATGTCTTAAACACAATTATCAAATACTTAAAAGTGAATCACAGAATCACAGTAAAAACCCTACTGGTTAAAATGAATGGGTTGCTAAGAAAATAGTACTTAGTGGGAAATCTGCAGCTCTAACTATCTTTATCAGAAAACAAATAAGTACTTAAAGAAAGGAACAAAGAATTCAACTCAAGATGGGAGAAATAGAAATGAGTAAATCCAAATGAAAAAACAAAAGCAAATGATGAATGTATAAGAAAAGATGAACAAAGTAGAAAAAGAGAAAAAGATGTGAAAATAAAACCAAAGCTTAGTTTGCAAAAAGAAAAAATAGACAAACCTCTGACAAGTATAATTAAGAAAAAGAAAGATTAAAATGACTACTGCATATAAAGTAGCTATAATGATAAAATTAACAGAGGTTTCTAAAGTGTTGAAAAGGTACTATGACATATACATGATTAAATGCATAAAATCATATGAAATGAATTAATTTCTGAAAATATATTAACAACCAGATTTTGAAGAGGAAAATTTAAAAATCAATTAGGCTATATTTTAATACATTTAAATGAAATTTTAAGCCTTCTCTCATATAAGAAGGTTTTAGAAAATACAGCTTTATACAAAAATGTAAAAATTTAAATTCAACAATATATGTTACTGCAGACATGGAGAAACAGATACCTTCATGTATTGCTGGTGAGAGTAAGACACGAAGCGATGGTTTTAAGAAACGGTCTAGAATTTTGGAATGAAATTAAATACCTATGTGCCAAGTCTAGGTAAATAGAAGAAGGCAGTTCATAAGAAACCAGTCATAAGAATATCTCAAATAGCATTGTTTACGATAGCAAGAGATTGTAGACAATTAATGGGTACATTCACTAGGAAAATGGAAAAGGAAAAAGTCATAAATGCTGCATTAGTTAAGGTTATCCAGAGAAACAGAACCAAAAGGATATATCTGTATCTAAATCTGTATATATATCTCTGTCTATCTATCTATATCTATATACAGAGAGAGAGAGATTTGAAAAAATTGGCTTGTCACACAGTTGTGGAGGCTGGCAAGTTCAAATTCCATGGGGCAAGCCAGCAAGATGGAGATTCCAGTAAGAGTTTATGTTGCAATCTTGGGTCCAAATGCTAATTTCAGACATAACTTATATGCTGTCGTCTGGAGGCAGAATTTCTTCTTCTTTGGGAAACCTTCATCTTTGCTTTGCAACTGATTAGATGAGGTCTATCCATGTCATGGAGGGCAATGTGCTTTACTTAAAGCCAACTGACTGTAAATGTTAGTTATATCTAAAAAAAAAAAAAAAAACCTTTGCAGAAGCATCTAGACTAGTGTTTGACCAAACCAGCTAGTCACCATTGTCTAGCCAAGTTGCCAAAGATCACATGTGCCAAAGATAAATTACTATTTTGCAATCAAAAGAAAAGAGCTACATTTTCATGGAGCAATGTAGTGATATCTTAAAAATATTATTAGTGAAATAATTAGAAACTGAGTGGAATGTCAAATAATATTTATATAAGTAAAACACATGCAACACACAGCACTGTACACATACTTGTATATACAGAATGGGTTAAAATGACATAGATTATTGAAAATAAAGTGGATGTTTAGAAGGAAGGATGCAAAGGTACTGGAATACAAGAAGGGAAAAAAGACATGAAACATTAGAGGGGCTATATACATGGTCTGATGATAAGGGCAACTATTATTTAGGAACTGTGCGGTGTGATTGACTCAATCTGTGCTTGTGGAATCTAAAATCAAGTTTAATACCTTAATTCAACACACAGATAGGCAAACTATTTAAAAATTTTTATTAAATATTTTATGACACATTGCTATTAAGGGACAATTAGTGAGCCTTGTAAACATATCTACTAAGATCATACAGGAAATTTCATTCTTTTAAGGTTGAGATCAGCCATCTCCTCTATCATTACATTGTAGCGAAGGTCATAGTCCCTAACACAGAAAAAATTTAAATACAACATATAATGGTTGGAAGAAAGTTAAAAACTTCTCATTTTACTGAGATGATAGATGTATGTTTACAAGGAAAAATCTAAAGGAATCCATAGAAAAATATTTAAATATAGTGGAAGAATTTAGCAAAACTGCTGTATTCATATATAATGTAAAATATCAATATATAAGAAGTAATCATATTTTTATGTAGCAGCAAACAATTGAATATGTAATTAAGATGATTACAGTATCCTTAATGTATTTAACAAAAATATGGATAATCGGCTGGGCGCGGTGGCTCACGCCTGTAATCCTAGCACTCTGGGAGGCCGAGGCGGGAGTATTGCTCAAGGTCAAGAGTTCAAAACCAGCGTGAGCAAGAGCGAGACCCCATCTCTACTAAAAATAGAAAGAGATTAATTGGCCAACTAAAAATATACAGAAAAAATTAGCTGGACATGGTGGCGCAT
The DNA here is from genome assembly GCA_963574885.1 of Lepilemur ruficaudatus. Lineage (NCBI taxonomy): Eukaryota > Metazoa > Chordata > Mammalia > Primates > Lepilemuridae > Lepilemur > Lepilemur ruficaudatus. Next base: position 28,567 of record CAUYRT010079946.1, on the reverse strand, counting down.
GTCTGTAGTCTCAGCTACTCGAGAGGCTGAGGCAGAAGGATCCCTTGAGCCCAGGAGTTTGAGGTTACTGTGAGCTAGGCTGACACCATGACACTGTAGCACAAGCAACAGAGTGATACTCTGTCTCAAAAAAAAAAAAAAAAAAAATGGACGATCTTTTGAAGTAAAAACATAAAATAAAAAATAAATTTAGTTAAAGGGTCTTTAAAAACTCAAAACAAATGTAGATCTAGTACATAATAAATATGAAAAGTCAATATAATAAATTGTCAATTCTCACATTAATCCATAAATTAATTGTTAACTGAATAAAAATAGAATTTATGATTCTAATCCTAAAATTTATATAGAGGAATAAAAAATATAGCATATCAAATACAATTTGGAGGGGAAAAACCTTAAGAGGTAGTAGAGTGGGGCCTTCCTGTGTACTGTAGCATGTCCAGCAGCATCCTTGGCCTCTGACCCCACAGTTGTGATGGTCGAAGTGTCTCCAGACTGCCAAATGCCCCCTGGAAGGTAAAACCTCCCCAGGCTGAGAACCCCTTAAATAAAGTAATTAAAACCATTTGATACTGGCATAGGGATAGACAAGTAACATAATTACAGAGAGGAGGAAAGAAGAATCAGACCTACATTCACGGACATTTGGCATATAGAAAAGTGCAAGTATAAATTAATGGAGAAAAGTTTGATAAAATGTCCTGTAACAATTAGCTGTTTATAGAAAGTGATTAATCAAATAGGTCTCTATACTACACACAAAAACACATTTCTTGATTAAAAAACTAAATGTAAAGACCTGATTGCAACATTAAAGCGGTACATAAACTTTCACCAGCGTTTTAATTTCTAAAAATCGATCCTAGAAAAACTTCACACATATATTCAGAGAGGTATTTAAGAAGATATTCATTTTGGCACAGTTTTTAATAGCAAAAGCATGCAAACAATTTTGCTATCCATCATTAAGATAAATAAACTTTATTTTTAATTCACTGGAATACTATGTGTCTGTTAAAATGAATTAGCTGGATTTTAAAATGTCAATATGAATAAACCTCAGAAATATAATGCCAAGGAAAGGAAGGAAATTGCAAAGGGTATTTATGATAAGATAGCAAATATTTAAAATGTTAAAATACTCAAAACAATACATAATTGTTTATAGTTGTCTACAAATATATTAAGTATATAGATTCCTGAGAGGGAACAGCAAAAGGATGATGTGAGATTTTAATTACAAATGTGCCCAGATCTATAGTTTTAAAAAGAGTTCTGAAGCAAATGTCACAAAATTTTAGTATCTGTTAATATTTGTTCATCAAACATAAAATAAATCTTTTTGCTTTATATTTCTATATGTGCAAGTATTCTCATAGTAAAAATACAAAGTGTTACTGGTTGTTTCTGTCCCCTTGATTAACTCTATTCAGTGTTCAGAAATAAAATTAAACCTACTTAGAAATACAAAAACACAATAAATACAATTAAAATGAGTAGTTCAAAGGGTAGTCATGTACCTCAGAACTCAAATGCTTTACATTTGCATTCTTCGCCTAAGAATGTGTGCCTGCGTGGGAGATGGTATGTTCTCTGGTTTTACCACAAGTGGCTGCTCATTTCCTAATACAGGCTGACTTGCAATATGTACTTTCACGGTATGTATTTTCTCTTTCCTACTTTTAAGAGATTTTGCTTGTGAGATCATCATTGCAACACACACACACATTCAAAGCCTTTTTTGTTTTGGTTTGTAACTTTTCAGCAGGGATGAATTAAAGCTCAAGTTCCATATTTCAGATAATGGATAAGCCAACCGTATTTTTTCTTCCTGTTTATTAATGAGCTTCTCCCTCTTCTCTTCCTCCTCACTCTTTCCTTCTTTTTCTCACTTCAGCACATTCATCTCTGTGCTTATTTGCTTTAATGCCCTTTTACCAGCCTTATCATTTTCATCCAAAGCCAAAATAGTGATGCACATTATTCTTATCTGAGTCTCTCCCCACTTCTCTATTGCCAGGTCAGACTTAGCTTAACAAGTAGACCATTGATTGGATGTTTCCAGAGCCACGCTGGGTCTTTATTGCCCTGTTAATTTGTCTTTTGCGGGAAATGGGATTAGCTTTTCTTAAATCGTGTCATCCGTGAAGAAAGATACACAAGAACTCTTTTAAAGTTTAGAGGAAATATAGAGCAGATAATATTTTGAAATATTTTTTAAAAATTCTACTGAAGTCCTCCTATTTCTTTAACCTTTTTTGCTGAATTGAAAACAAAAGAACACATAATAAAAAATAGAAGGTACTAATTTTCTTGCTTTCCATACAGTCTGACTCAATACCTTCTTAGTCATTAAGCTGATTCAGACACAGGACTGGAATTGATGTCTGTTAGTTTTATTCTGTTAGGGAGCCACTTCTAGATCTTACATCCACTCAAGCCCCTTAGCACTCTATTTCATAGCATCTGTTTCCTTGTATTACCTACCCACTCAGATCTATAAACTATAGGTAACCCCATATTATTAAGAAATATGGATTATCTGGTCAAAATGAACTAAATGTACCACTTTCGCTTTATTTCCAAAGGGCACAGATGAGATTCAAGTAGAGATTGACACAAAAGGGAGTCATTGTCAAAATGTCAAAAGATCAGTATTGCCAAGGATGTGGAGAAAACAGAACCCTATGCACTTGGTAAAAATGTTCATTGGCACAGCTATTATGAAAAACAGTATGCAGGTTCCACAAGAAATTAAGAATAGAAGTACCGTATCATCCCCAGTCCCGCTACTGGATATATATCTGAAAAAGTAAATGACCATCTCAAAGAGATGTCTGAACTCCTGTGTGTGTTGAACATTAGTCACAAAAGCCAAGGTATGAAACCAATCTAAGTATCTATCGGTAAATGGATATGATAAATATGTCATAATATCACTCAGCCATAAAAAAAGAAGGAAATCTTTCCATCTGCGATAACATGGATGAAACTGGAAGGTATTAAGCTAAGAGAAATAAGCTAGACAGAAACACATTGCATGATCTCACTTATATGTAGAATCTAAAAAAGTCAAACTCATAGAAACATACAGTAGAATGGTGGTTGCCAGGAGCTGGTGGAGGAGGTAGTGGAAAATGAGGAAATGTTGGTCAAAGAGTACAAACTTTTAGTTATAAGATGAATTAGTTCTAGGGACCTAATGTACAGTATGGTAACTGTGTTTAGTAATACTCTATTATTTACTTGAAATTGGCTAGAAGAGTAGATTTCAGGTATTCTCACCACACACACACGCACACGGTAACTATGTGAGGTGGTTGATATGTTAATTAGCTTGATTGTGGCAATCATTTCTCAATATATACCTATATCAAATTATGTTGTGCATCTTAAATATACACAATTTTTGTCAATCATAATTTAAAAAAGCTAGAAATAAGGAGTCATTGCTGTGACCTCTGAGTACTTCTAAATCTACACAGGCTTCAGTGCCTTCTCTTTCTCTAGAAAGCAAAAAAAGCCAATGAGGGTCCACACTGTGACTCTACTATAGGATTCCTGAAAACCTGGTCAGAAATGGTGACCCTATCACCATGGAGACTAAGATAGTCTGGATTCAGCATCTCTGGAGAGAGCAGTGAAGGCCATAGAACAGCCAGTACTATTTAGAAGGACACAAAACCAACTTGATATTGTAATGTTGGAAAAGCCCGGATGTAAGGATAAATCATCATTTCTCCCCAAAAAGCACTAAACAGATCTGTTGTGATGTATTGGCGAGTTCTTATTTGCAGTCATATGATGTTACCATTTTCTATTACAAATTGCAAATTCAATTCTCAAATTCAATTATCCAGGAGACGGCTAACCAATAAGCTTAGCAGTGTTTGCAAAGAAAAACAACTTGCACCCAGGTTTATAAATACATGTGTAGATACAAAAGCGTTAAACATAAGCCTCAGCAAAATTGAAAATGGACAGTTTCCAGGTCCAGACTGGTGTAGCAGTGGGAGAGAGGATTTTTGGTGGTGAGATCTAAGAGACTCCTGGATTTGTGTGTCTTTGGAATAGAATTTCCAAATGATAGTATGAAGGGACAAGCTTTTTACGACCATTCACAAAGCATACTAACACATCTAAAATTCCAAAAATTCTTAAAGACATCTCTTCTTACTTTGTTTAGCTAGCATTCCCCATATTTGTTTCACCACGAAACATTTTTCCTAAGAATCCTTATTAATAGTTTTCAGAACTTGTTTCACAAAGCTCACTTAGGGAAATAATGATCAGAATAAATAGATTTCAGGTTTTGGAGGACATACCATTGAAGATACGAGTCATGTCTCAAAATATTCTCTTTCCATGAAAAACCACGAACATTTACAAAACATATTTTGAAGCAAACCTATTAAGGACCTTGCTGTTCAAAGTGTAGTTCTGGGAATAGCAACATTGACAACTTTTTGGAGCTTATTAGAAGTGTGGAAACTCTGGTTCTGCCCCAAGCTTTTGAATGAGAATCTTGCATCATGTGCAAAATCCCCAGGTAATTCCTGTACACAAAAAGTTTGAGAAAGATCATTTTAGGAGACTCATACTTTTAAAGTATGTGGATTTCACACATTTCTGCATGCATATTAGAAAATGCAAACTAGAATCACATAATTAATGTTAATGGCATTTATCTTTTAAAATTTGAGCACTGAACAATTAATTGCAAAGCATTAAAAATTACACTAAAATATCATGTAATCCTTTAATAAGTGACCAGTTTGAATTAACATATATCAGCATCAGGTCTGGATCAAAATAACTGGGTCAGCATATTTTAGGAAATCCGAATGACAAAAGACTTGGGGAAATTAGAGCTGAGCCACAACTCTCACCTGATTAGGACTTACAACATTTGCTAGTGAGAAGAGAAAGTCATTTAATAGCATACAGGCATTATTTTAGTGACACATTATATACAGAATCCTCATTTTATCTGTATTCTTCTAAGAGGGCCACATGTCTTTTAGAAATATTCTAATAGTTTGAAAATATCTATCTTAGCATTCACTCACTGGTTAATTATACTATTTAAAAATGCCATCTTTGGATCAGGATTGTCCTCAGATGGAAAAGGCATAAACTTTCCAATCAAAGGGCACATACATAATCTAGTATATTAGTTGGATTATAAACAATCTACCATGTGGAAAGCATGCATACTGCAAAGTTATAGCAAGAAATTTCATAAGTAGGAAACATACATGACAAATATTAGGTGTCAGAGTATGATTAAGCATCTAGAAAAAGCCCCATTGTGTTATTTAATCTGTGTATTCTCACATCACTCAGAGTTAGTGGAGAATCAGTGCAGTAGAGGGTGGAGTAAGAGACTCCCTCTCTCTCTCCCAAAGTCTCCGTGTTAGTCCTTTTTGAGTTACTGCCTTTCTCATTGAACCACTGTTCAATGATTTTCTGAACAATGGTTCTCTGAAGACAGTAGCTTCCTAGTGGATGAGTGTCTGATTTTTCCCAGCACTACCTAGTGCGGAGCTGGGCTCAGAGTTCATACTTGTAAAGCCAGAGATAAGAGATCTTGGAGAAAAAATTATAAGTGATTATAAGGGTAAAACACTGGCATAATTTAAGAATAGAAAGCCAACTTTCCAAGCAATCAGACTAATGGAAGATCTGAGCCAGGAAGCTGTGTGTGTGTGTGTGTGTGTGTGTGTGTGTGTTACTTCAAACAATTTGGAAGACTCAGTGTTATTATACTAATTTTACAGTTGAGGGAAGTTATACTCAGAGAGGTTAAGTTCATATCTAGTCAGTGGCCAAATAGGAATTAAACCTACCTCTGTTTGACTGTAAAGCTAGCATTCTTAATCACTCTATTTCAAGGCTTTTAAAATTCAGCACTATTGGCATGTGGGGCAGGATAATTATTTGTTGTGTGGGGGGTCACGCTATATATCGTAGGATGTTTAGAAGTGTCCCTGACCTCTACACACTAGATGTCAGAAGCACATACCCAACCCCACCCTCAGCTGTGATACTCAAAAATACATCCAGACATGGCCAGATGTCCCCTGGGGAAAATCATCTCTTACTGGGAACTACTGTTCTATTTATAGGAGGTGTCTTGGATCCTTACTGTGAGCATCATACAGTAAATCATCTCCTGAACATGAACCCACTGACATAACCTCCTTAATGCAGACGGCTTGGTGGGTTTGCCTGCAGCCACTTCTACTTCTAAAAGAAATAAAAAGGCTTCCTTTTAAGAAACTACTTTGCCTTAATTTTAAGATACCTTAAGAAAAGCATCCTTTCCACATCTCAGATTCCATCCAATCCTAACCCCAAACACCTAGGTATAAAAATCAGCTGAGTCAGCCCCTGCCTATTTTAAAAATAATTCCATGTTACCGAAGGAAGTCCCACAAAAGTCCCCAGATTTTGGTTTAGAAACCATTTCCTAAAGAAGAAGTAACCCAAAATATGAGGACAGGGTTATTTTAATGAAATTTGATTGATGATACTCATGTCAATTACAGATGGAGTATTCTTATTTATAAAAAAGAAGAATGGCAGGATCAAATTTGTTTAGGGTTTACAAGAAGCTAAGGAGTAAGTGTGGCAACGATGGCCCAAATTTGCGTAAAATGGTATCTGAGACAGAGAAGAGAGGGTGAAAGAGGAGGATATAAACCAAGGTACTTGCCATGAAGATAAAACATAATATGTAAATATTTCAGTACACTGGGAATAGGCACCATCATGAGATAGATTGAACAACCTCTGCTGGACCAGAAGTATAGGGAGGTGCTTATAAATATAAGATGGCTATATTGGTGTTTTGGGGAATTTCTTAAGGCTTTGGGGATATAGCAAAGATTATTTTGCCACATTCAGTTTAAGGGTTTGGCATGACTTTTGCATTGGAAAAACCTGTGATTCTGGAAAATCAAGAAAGTACTCTGGCAGAACTCAAAGGAAAGGAGACAGGAGATCATTTGTTTTGTCTTCTTAAACTAGGCTGGGGTTCACGGTAGAACCATTGGGATGCTCAATTTTCCTTTCAGGTGTTATAGATTAGTTTGTTGGATCATTCAGGAAATCATAGCAGCTGGGCTGGTTGGGAATAAAGATTAAACCTTTAGTATGAGAGATAGCATTATGTTTCCTTAGGGGAAAAAAAAGCATGATTTAAGGATAGAAAATAAAGATGAAAAAAGAAGAAAGAGAAAGAGGAAGAGAAAGACAAGGAAAAGGAGAAGGAAAAGCAGGAACAAGGAGAAATGGGAATTTGCCCATCAACTGTGAACCCCGGGGCAAAGGACCACAAGGGAACCATCTCTTCTTGAAGAGCGAACATATTTCTTGCCTTTTGGCCCCATGTCTTTGCCCTCTAAGCACCACAAACACCTTCCCTTCTTCAGCTCCTTGAATAACGAAGGGCTTTTACTGCTCTTCTGCTGCCTTCTTTTAAGGCACCAAAAATTTAAAATCGCCATTTCCTTGAAGATCGGCAAGTGGGAGCCATGGTGCAAATGCAGGGCCATGAGCATTTGGCTGGAGTGGTTATGAAAGAAAAGAAGAGGATGTGCTCCTCATCAAAGCAAATCCATCCTGATTACCTTGCTACTGTGGACATCATCTGTGGATCTTGTTTTTCCAATGGAATCCACCATAGAATTCTGTGAATACTAATAGGCTGCTTTTCTACACAAGGTGGCAGTAGAAATAATGGAAAATTTTTCTTTGACAAATTGTTTTCAAGGTCACCTGCAACAAGAGAAGACCTTTCATTTTGTCCATCTGAATCTTATTTTGCAAGTATTACCAAAATTGCTATTTCAGATAGAATAGCAATAAAGGGCTAAGATATGAGGGACTCTGTAGTATTTTATAATATGAAACAAAAACCAAACATGAAAATAGCTATAACAGAGCTTAAAGCTAGTCTGAATTTAGGCAAGAGATTGAAGCATTTCCAACAAAATATTGGATTCTCTTTTTTTATTTTTTGCAGAGAGGGACCTAGTAATATTGCCCCACTTCAAAAGAGAGGAGAGTCCCTTCCTGAACATGTAAGGAAAGGGTCACCCAAGGTAGTTTGGGGTAGTGGCAATGACCCTGTAATTGGAGTCAGAAAGAAAACCTAGACTCTCAGCGTCTTCAATTGATTACTGTCTCTTTTACCCTCTAGGGCTAGTAGTCTCTGAGCTTCATATTTGAACCTCAGATTTGTATAATGGCAATAATACTCTCTATCTCATGGGGTTAATGTAAAGATTAGATGGAATATTCAATTAAAAATAAAAACTCCTAAGCACAAATATGATTGCATTAAACATCAACTTGATTGCTCCAAAGCATATATACGATTGCTTACATAACATTTTGCAATGGATACAAATGACTGAAGGTGATTACTTTATAGGAAAGTAACACAATACTCTTTTACAATTTTTTGTGCAATTAAGAGTCTTGGAAGCAACGTGACAAGCGATCTTAGCCTTGTGCCTTTACCATGTCACAGAATTCGGTTTGATTTCACTCTAAGCCTTGGCATAGAAATGAGGAAAAGCAGACCAAATCATCTCTCTAGCTGCCTCCCTGATCCCACACTGTGGTAATGGATTCAATCTCTCTCTGACTGTCTTAGTCCCTTCTGGATGCTATAACAAAATACTTAGAATGGGTAATTTATAAACAACAGTATTTATTGCTTACAGGTCTAAAGGCTGTAAAGTCCAAGATCAAGATGCCAGTAGATTCAGTGTCTGGTTCAGGCCCATTATTCATAGGTGAATACCTCTTTTGATTTTCTCACATGGCAGAAAAGGCAAACAAGCTTTCTTGGGCCTCTTTTATAAGGGCACTAAGCCCATTCATCAGGGAGAGACCTTATGACCTAATCACTTCCCAAAAGCCCCACCTCTTAATGTCATCACTTTGGGGATTAGATTTCAACAGATAAATTTTCAGGAGAAACAAATATTCAGACCATAGCAGTCTTCCCCTAGTCCACTAAAATTTGTGTCCTTCTCACATGCAAAATATTTTCATTTCATCCCATGACACTAAAAGTCTTAACTAAAAGTCTTAACTCAAAAGTTTAAAGTCCAAAGTGTCATCTAAATCAAACTCAAAGTACAATTCATTCAGAGGCACATTCTCCTCCAGCTGTGAACCTTTGAAATCAGACAAATTATCTGCTTTTCACAATGCACTCCACAAACATTCAGACCACAGTAACTAGACCCACTTAACTCAAAACATAGACATGTTATCCCTTCAACCTAAATTGTTGCAAGACATTACCTTCTCTCTTTGGAACTGGTAATTATGGGATAAAAGGAAATGAAGTGCAGGAAGCCAAAAGCCTTAGGTCTCTGCCATGTGCTGAACCTGAGTCAGTGAGGATACATGCATTGTACCAGCACATTCACCTTTAAATATGTGCACAGGCAAGTATCAGCGTGTGGTGTGTTTCTGCACAAGCATATGCATATATGTGACGTTGGCATGGGAGTGTGTTTGTGGGTATGTGTTCATTTTATTTTGTGTATATGTGCATTGATACATGTAGGTGCAGACGTGAGAATAGATGTGTGTGTATGCCTGGGGGTATTTATTTGCTGGTAGAATATGCATACATTTCTGAATATGTCATAAAGGTAGAAATGGGGAGGAGGAGAAAGTGGAAATAGAATAACATTCTCTTTCATTGAACTTGTAGCTGGAATTTAAGAAAGCAACATGCTGGCCTATGGTTGCCTCACAGAGGAATATGGGAAGAGTGCAGTCGAAATTAACTTTAAAAACCAGCAAAAACTTTAAATCCCCAGCTATAAGGGGATTCCTCATAGCTGGGTGGTGGGTGAGAGCTGCTTTATGGGGAAGAGTTGGATCCAGATTAAGCTGAATGGGATTCAGAGGTAAAGCCATAGAGAACCCAAGAGTCTGCCAACAACTTTGGTGGTTCATTCTGTATTTCAACTGTGGAGTGAATAGAGCCATGGCCAAGGCAGCGTTGGAAATATTGGGTGAAGACTTTCTTTTCAGCCCTCAGAGCAATTTCAGAATGAGATCTTGAGCTCCTAGGCGGCAGGAAAAAAAGAAATAAAGTCCAATCTGAGTACAGTAGTATTTATAATAGTAACAAATCCATCTATGACACTTAGTATGAACAAACACCATTTGAAGAGTTTTAGAATTCATTGTTGTTTCTTGTTATTATTTATGGATCTCCAATTGTATATCAGGCATTTTACTAGGTGCATTAAATACATCATCACAGTTAAATTTATTTTCAAAGCAACTGAGTGTGGTCTATATTAATAGGTCTATTGTATTGAGGCAGAAACTGAGGTTTGAAGATGTTAAGCTACCTGCCCAAGTCACAGTGGTGGTTTGAATTCATGTCTAATACATCCCAAATTGTCTTTAATTTCATGGTTTATTTTCTAAACTGCCATATTAGTACTTAAGTTTGATTTGGTAATACAAAAATCAATATGTGACAGCCTAGCCTAGCAATGGAAAAATCACAAAACAATTCACAAAATTCAGTGTGTTCTGATCAAATTTAGTCTCCATATACACATTATATGGAAGTTAGCTGAAATTTCCCCCCAGATGTCTGAATTATAAAACAGTATGGGTCCTCCATGTCTGCTGGTTCCACATCCACTGATTTAACCAACTGAGGATCAAAAATATTTGGAAAACAACTAATAAAAAATAACAATACAGCTGTATGGACGGGAATTAGGGCTCCTAATAGGGGAAAGGAAATATTCTAAAACTGATTTTTGGGAATGGCTGTACAACTTGGTAAATTTACTAATAATCATTTAATTGTACACTTAAAATGGATGAGTTGCAAGGTATGTAAAGTATACTTCAATAAAGTTGCTTTTTAAATAAAAAATAATACAACAATAAAAATAATAAAAACAGTACAGTATAACAACTATTATATTTTTATAGAATTTATGCTGCATTAGGTATCGTGAGTATTCTAGAGGTGATTTAAAGGATTTGGGAGGATGTGCGTTGGTTGTTGCAAAGAGTCTGCCATTTTATGTAAGGGACTTGGGTATCCATGGATTTGGGTACCCACGGGGGTCCTTGAACCAAAGTTCTCCAAGGACACCCAGGGAGTAATGTACTTCAAAACGGTGCTAAAAAAATTAACAATCCCAAGTACCCAAGATGAATATGGTTTACTTCATCTCTTGGCTCTGTTGATATCTCCATGAACTGGGACAACTATACTGTCAGACTTTTTTCTTCTTTTTTGAGACAAAGTCTCACTGTGTTGCTTGGGCGAGAATGCTATGGCATCAGCCTAGCTCAGAGCATCCTCAAACTCCTTGGCTCCAGTGATCCCCCTGCCTCAGCCTCCTGAGTAGCTGGGACTACAGGCATGCGCCACCATGCCTGGCTAATTTTTTCTATATATATTTTTAGTTGTCCAGATAATTTCTTTCTATTTTTAGTAGAGATGGGGTCTCACTCTTGCTCAGACTGGTCTCGAACTCCTGAGCTCAAACAATCCTCCCGCCTCGGCCTCCCAGAGTGCTAGGATTACAGGCATGATCTACCACGTCCAGCCTACTGTCATACTTTGATGTTGATGGAACCCAGAGATGCCAGGCGTCTTCAATCCTGGGAGAAGTATTTTTCTTTTGCCCTTTTATGAGTATGTTTCCATTTAGAGATATGTTCCGTGACATGGTGAGATAATCACTACCATCTACTTTATGTCCCCTTAGCACCCTGCTCTAAATAGCATGCTATAACAAGAGAAGCCATGTTTATAAATGTTACTAGTTGCTATAAATGCTAACTCTTGCCTCACCTATGTGATTCCTACTAACCCAGGGATGTGGACATGGGGCAAGGGGATGTGCTTTTCAGTAGAATAGCTAAACCAGAAAACACTGACTGAACCCTTGTAGAAAAGTAAAAGAAAAAAATAACGTTCTGGAGTAACCGTCTGTTTCTTTCATTATAATGTAGGCATAAATAGTATAGCTGAGTGGTTAAGAGCAAAGAATTTGGATCAGATGAATTGGATTTTTGCACCTTTCTGGTTAGGTGACCTTTGGTGAACCTCAAAACTGCTCTAAGACTCAGTTTTTGCACTTGTGAAAGAGTAGTAATAATATGTATTAATGATGCTGTAAACTTGTTGTAAATGATGAATAGATGTGCTTAGCAGTCCCATTAGTTAGCACTCAGTGTGTATTATCTGCTGTCATTATTCCTTCTTTATAACTCCAATGACATTAAATTATGACATGAAGAACATGGTGACATGTGAACAGCATCATGTCCGTAATGATTTTATGCCCAAGAGACCTAAACTAACTTTTGGGTGACTTAATCAACCATTGTTAGTTGCTACACCATCAACAGTTGAAGCTTCTTCATGGTGAGAAATCTATTTTGCATATAATTACATAAAAGGACATTTTAACTATGGTAGCAATTTCAACTGACTTTCTGTCATTTCTGTGTCACTCAGTGTCAGAAAACCTACCTGCTGTTTAGGGAACTAGTTCCTTGCAAGACTTCTCATGTCAGGTTGGCCTAGCATGATCAGGAAAAATCACAAGTTGGCTATCAATCATTCAAAGGCATGTATTAGGCACCTAAAAGGGAATAATGCTATGCTAACTACTGTGCAAAGTGCATTTCACAGATGTAGTCCCAGCAAGCTAGCACCTTCTGTTATCTAGGGAGAAGGTTGTAGGATCTTTGCACTTACTGAGCAGCAGTATGTTGCGGTGGAAAGAACATTCTTTCAAGTGTTGGGAGACCTCGCTTTCCCAGGTTTGTCTTCAGCAATTCATTTTACATCCCTGAATCTGTTTCCTCACTGAAAAGTGGAATAATAACACCTTCCTATCCCCCAGCGTTCTTAATGCTTTGAATACTTCTGCAATGTGCCATGAGTATTTGTATAAATATATCAATGTTCTGAAAAGAATTTAAAAAAATAAATAAATAAGAAGGGTGATCAGAACAGAGAGAACATGAGCAATGCTAACTGATTATAAGTATCAGTTTTTGATTTTCCACTCTGGGCCAGATCAGGAACAGACTCTCAAGCAAGTTAGTTGGGGAGATGGTGGAAATCACTCCATGTAGGTTAGAGGTAACAACCTAGTGAGTTGACAATAGAGAAATCATACTTCTGGGTGATTATTTTGTTGTGTCTAAGTGGGGATCTGAGACAGAATAATTTCAGGAAAGGGGGTTGGAATTGGAGCCTTTTCATGGTTTTCATGTTAGGGAGTTTTGACAAGGGAATATGAGGCCTCTAAAAGAAGTGGTTTTTGGACGATTACTTCATTTCTCAACAGTTCTGAAGCTCTGGAGAGAGGACCAAGTATATTCCCCACCCTGCCCCAAGGAGCTTTTGACAGGAACAATAATATAAAAATCCACCAATAGGTTCGCATTGCTCTTAGGATATAGACTAAGTCTTTATCTTATTTTACAAGTTGATACCCCATCTCTAAACATCCCCATTGCTTTCTATGCTCCAACCTCATCAGCAAATATTTGCAATTTTTCCAACTCACGAGGCTCCTTTCTGCCACAAAGTGCCTCTGAAAAGGATACCCTTTCTTCTCTGAGACCTTCTTTCCTAATTTTTACTTCATTATCCTACACTCAGACTGTATCTTTTAGCTTAAATGTCACTTCTTCAGCAAAACATCCTGCGAGTCTTCAGACTAAATATGATCTCAGTTATAAATTTTGAAAGGCACCTGTTCAGCTCTTTCCCTATATAGCCAAAGTGTTTGAAAGCATGGAGTTTCTGCATGATTGGCCTGGCTGTCCCATTAAGCTACAAGCCCCATGACAGCAAAGGCAGTTTTACTTAGTGCCTAATAAAGTGTCTGCAGCTGCTCGATAATAATTGCTGAGCACGCGAATGAATAACTGAGTGAGCAAAGAAACCATATATGACACTGTCAAATTATAGATGTATTTTCTTTTATATTAGTTACAAATAATATTCTATGTAGACAGCTTTAGCAATACAAAAGTATAAATAAGATAGAAATATTTTATTTCTATCACATAAGAAGAATCATTTATTATATTTTATGTATTATTTTACTTACTTATGTATGTATTAACAAGGCATAATATTTAAGACATTATAATCTATTCTAGTAATTTTTTTTTATTTTATTTTATTTATTTATTTATTTTGAGACAGAGTCTCACTCTTGTCCGGGCTAGAGTGCCGTGGCATCAGCCTAGCTCACAACAACCTCAAACTCCTGGGCTCAAGGGATCCTTCTGCCTCAGCCTCCCAAGTAGCTGGGACTACAGGCATGCGCCACCGTGTCCGGCTAATTTTTCTGTTTTTTTTTTTTGGCTGGTTGGCTAATTTATTTCTATTTATAGTAGAGACGGGGTCTTGCTCTTGCTCAGGCTGGTCTGGAACTCCTGAGCTCAAGCAATCCTCCCTCCTCGTCCTCCCAGAGTGCTAGGATTACAGGCGTGAGCCACCATGCCCGGCCCATCCTAGTAATATATATGCTTACGTATCTGTAGTATATATGTAGACATATATAAATATGTTTATGTGTGTAATTTTGGATTATTGGGCCTATATTCTTCATAAGCTTGTTTTTACAACTTAGAAATACATCGTAAAATTTTTTCAAGACATTAAATGTTCTTTGTCAAAATCAATTTTAATAGCTAGGTAGCATTGTGGTGTTTCCCCCTCCAAGTATCTGAGTTTATATAAATAAAGCTTATTGTTGGCATTTGGAGGATTTAAATATTTTATTATAAACATGCTAGAATAAACAACTGTTTTGCTAAATTTTGCATGCCTTTTTCTAAGACTAAATTTCTAAATGTGGAATTACTGATTCTAATATTTTGATTCGTGCTGCCAAATTTTCTTTAAAAGAAAAGTGATTCCAAAGCTCTCACACCCGTGAGATGTAACAATATTAGTGTTCAGTCATACTTACCTCCACAATATTATTTCATATTCGTCTTTTTAACTCTTCCAAGTTGATAGATGAAATTTGTATTTTTTGATTGCAAATGGGATTGAATTTATACATAAACATGTACATACATGCACATATATTTATTCATACTTGTGCATATTTACCATTTGACAAACAGCTTATTGTGTTCATATTGTGTATTTATTTGTTGCTTTCTACATTCAAGATGTTTATCTCTTCTCTTAGTGATTTATGTGTTTTATATATTTTAAAGAGGCTTATACTATAATTGCAGCACATTACATTTTCTCAGTTTGCCTATACTTTTTAATTTTGATTTGTTGATTTGCTGTACAGTGACACATTTTAGTATGTTAAAAGTTAACATCTTTTTTTATTATCCTCTTCAGGTATTTTATGGGGAGTGTGTGTGTGTGTGTTTTACATCTTTATTAATATCACTATGTAAAAATTCATTCTTTTATTCATATGCCACTCATAACACATAGCAATTCTTATTTGTATTTGATTTTGGCACTGAATTTTCTATGCAGTTGTAATGATTTGTTATTCTAATGCCTAAAAACTCCTTTACTAGTATAATTTTAAAATATATTGTAAAATATGGTAAGTTCCTCATTACACCTTTTTCTTTATTAAAGCTTTGTTTTGCTATTGTGATGCATTTGTTTTTATAGATAAAAATAATTTATCTAATATCATTGAAATTGTCATTGTATGTTAAAATTAGAGATCATATTTGTGCCTTTATTCAAATCTTTTTATTTTTGTCAATTTTTTAGTTTTAATTATTATGCATATTCAATAGTTGTACATCTTTATGGGGTACATGTGATATTTTGATACAAGTATACAACGTGTAATGATCAAGTCAGAGTAACTGGGGTATCTATTACCTCAAGCATTTACCATTTCTTTGTGTTAGGAACATTTCAATTCCAGTATTGTAGTTATCTTGAAATATACAGAAAATTATTGTTAACTATACTTGTGCTACTGTGCTACCAAACACTAGATCATGTTCCTTCTATCTAACTGTCATTTTGTACCCGTTCACTAACCCCTCATTATCTCCTCCTCCTCACTACCCTTCCTACCCACTGGTAACCGTCATTCTATTCTCTATTTCTACAAGTTCAATTCTTTTTTATCTCCTATGTACGAGTGAGAATGTGCAATATTTGCCTTTCTTTGCCTGGCTTATTTCACTTAATATAACGTCCTTCAGTTCCACCTATGTTGTTGCAAATGACAGGATTTCATTCTTCTTACGGCTGCATGACAATCCTTTGCATATATGTACCACGTTTTCTTTATCCACTTACCTTTTGATGGCCCCTTAGGTTAATTCCATATCTTGATTATTGTCACCGCTACTGCAACGAGCATGGAAGTGCTGGCAACTCTTCAACATACTGATTCCCTCTCTTTTGACTATATACCCAGCAGTAGATGAATCAAACGATAGCTCTAATTTTAGGTTCTTGAGGAACCTCCATACTGTTCTCCACAGTGGTCTTACTGATTTACATTCCCACCAGCAGTGTATGAGGGTTCCCCTTCCTCCACATCCTCATCAGCATCCCTTGTTGCCTAACTTTTTGATAAAAGCCATTTTGACTGAGGTGAGATGATATCTCCTTGTAGTTTTGATCTGCATTTTTCTGATGATTAGTGATGTTGAGATTTTTTTCATATGCCTATTGGTCATTTGTATTTATTTCTTCTTTTGAGAAATGTCTATTCAGATCTTTTGTCCATTTTTAAGGCAGATAGGTTTCTTTTTTCTTTCTTTTTTTTTTTCTTTTTTAGCGGTTGTTTGAGCCCCTTATATATTCTGGTTATTCATCCCTGGTCAGATGAGTAGTTTGCAAATATTTCTCTGCTGCGGTGTGTTGCCTCTTCACTTTGTTGATCTCTTCCTTTTCTGTGCAGAAGCTTTTTATCTTGTTGTGATCCCGTTTGCCCATTTTTGCTTTTGTTGCCTGTGTTTTTGAGGTCTTACTGAAGAGATCTTTGCCCAGATCAGTGTCCTGGAGTATTTCTCCAGTGTTTTCTTCTACTAATGGCATAGTTTCATAGTAGTTCTATAGTTTCAGATCTTAGATTTAAGGCTTTAATTCACTTTGGTTTTTATATGTGTTGAGAGAGAGGTCTAGTTTCATACTTCTGCATATGGATGTCCAGTTTTCCCAGCACCGTTTATTGAAGAGACTGTCCTTTCCCCAAATTGGCACCTTTGTCGAAATTAGTTGACTGTAAATGTGTGGATTCTGGGTTCTCTCTTTTGGGTTCTCTCTTCTGTTCTATCAGCTTATGTGTCTGTTTTTATGCCTGTATCATGCTGTTTTGGTTACTATAACTTTGTAGTAAAATTTGAAGTCAGGTAATTTGATGCCTCTAATTTTGTTCTTTTTGTTCAGGATTGCTTTGGTTATCCTGGGTGTTTTGTGGCTTCATATAAATTTTAGGGTTGTTTTTATTTCTGTGAAAATGTCACTGGCTAGTTAAAGGGCTTGCATTGAATCTGTGGGTTGCTTTAGGTAGTATGACCATTTTAACAGTTTAGATTCATCTAACCCATGAATATGGAATATATTTCCATTTTTTTGTCCTCTTCAATTTCTCTCATCAATGTTTTATAGTTGTCATTGTAGATCTTTCACTTCTTTCGTCAAATTTATTTCTCAGTATTTTATTTTATTTGTAGTTATTACAAATGAGATTACTTGCTTTGTTTCATTTTCAGATTGTTTGCTATTGGCATATAGGAATACTACTGGTTTTTGTATGTTGATTTTGTATCTTGCAACTTTGCTGAATTCACCTGTTCTAATAGTTTTTTTGTTGTAGTCTTTAGGCTTTTCTAGATATGAGATCATATTGTCTGCAAATAAGGATAATTTGACTTCTTGCTTTTTAATTTGGTTGTGTTTTATTTCTTTGTATTTTCTAACTGCTCTAGCTTGGACTAGAGCATAGTACTTGGACTGCCAGTACTATGTTAAATAAAATGGTGAAGGTGTGCGTTCTTTTCTTATTCCCAAACCTAGAGGAAAAGTTTTCATTGTATACCCATTCAATATAATATTATCTATGGGTTTGTTATATGTGGCTTTCATCATATTTAGGTATGTTCCTTCTATGCTCAATTTATTAAGCATTTTATATCATTGGGATGCTAAATTTTGTTGAATGCTTTTTTGATATCTAGTGAAATTATGGCATGGATTCTGTTGATATGATGTATGACATTTAGCAATTTCTATATGTTAAGCCATCCTTACATCCCACTTGATCATAATGAATAATTTTTTAATGTGTTGCTCAATTTGGTTTGCTAGTGTTTTGCTGAGAATTTTTGCATCTATGTTACTCTGAAATACTGATCTGTAGTTTTCTTTTTTTGTTGTGTCTTTGTCTGGTTTAGGTATCAGGGTAATACTGGCCTTGTAGAATGAGTTTAGAAGTATTCCCTCCTGCTCGATTTTTTGGAATAGTTTGAGTAGGATTGGTAATAGTTATTCCTTAAATGTGGCAAAATTCAGCAGTGATGCCATTAGGTCATGGGCTTTTCTTTGATGGGAGACTTTTTATTACTGCTTCCATCCCATTAGTTGTTATTGGTCTATTCAGGTTTTGGATTTCTTCGTGGCTCAGTCTTAGTAGGTTTTATGTGTCTAGTAATTTACCAGTTTCTTTTAAGTTTTCCGAGTTACTGGCATATAGTTGCTCATAATAATCTCTGATGATCCTTTGAATTTCTGTGGTGTCAGTTTAATGTCTCCTTTTTAATCTCTGATTTTATTTAGTGTCTTCTCTCTTCTGTTCTCAGTCTGACTAAAGGTTTGTTGATTTTGTTTCTCTTTTTAAAAAAAACAACCTTTTGTTTTCTCAATTTTTTGTATTTATTTTTAGTCTCAGTTTCATTTATTTTTTCTCTGATTTTGATTAGTTCTTTTCTTGTACTAATTTTGTGTTTGGTTTGCTCTTGCTTTTCTAATTCTTCAAGATGCACCATTAGGTTGCTTATTACTCATTTTTTATTCTTTTTTTTTTAAATTTTCCTCCTCTGACTGTGTATTTTCATATAGCTTGTCCTCAAGCTCATTACTTTTTATTCTTCTTGATCAATTTTGCTGTTGAGAGACTCTGGTGCATTTTTCTCTTGTCAATTAAATTTTTCAGCTTCAGAATTTCTGCTTGATTTTTAAAATTTCAGTCTCTTTGTTAAATTTCTCTGATACAATTCTAAATTCCTTCTCTGTACTATCTTGGAGTTCAGTGAGTTTCCTTAAGGTAGCTATTTTAAATACCCTGTCTGAGAAGTCTCAAATCTCCATGACTTCAAGACTGGTAACTGGTGCTTTATTTAGTCCAGTTGGAGAGATCATGTTTTCCTGGATGTTCTTGATGCTTGAGGATGCTTGTTGATGTGTGGCCATTAAAGAGTTAATTATTTATTCCAAGTTGTCTTGTTTGGGCTTGTTTATACCTGTCCTTCTTGAAATGGCTTTCCAAGAATTCAAAGGGGATTGAGTGTTATAACCTAAGCCTGTGGCTACTGTGGCTGTTTCACCATTAGAGGGTGCCCTAAGCATAGGAATGCTGTGACTCTTGCAGGGCCCTAGATACAGGATCTTGGTGAACTTGGGGAAGGTAAGGGAAAATTCCCTGGAATACCAGGGGAATTCTGTCAGTCTGTTCCCTCACCGTCCCCCACTCAAGAGAAGTCTCTCTCCATGCTGAGCGGCCTGGATGCTGGCACTCTCATCGCTGCTATAGCTGGCACTACACTGGGTCACACATGAAGCCTACAGCCTTCCAGATCAGTATGGCCACTGCTGCCTGGACACCACTGACATTTGTTCAAGGCCCAAGACCACTTTTGTAAGTAGGTGATGAATCCTGCCAGGACTGGATTTGTCCCATCAGGGCAGTGGATTTCCTTCTGGCCCAGCATTGGTCTAGAAACCCCACCCAGGAGCATTTCCAAGCATTCCGGGTTTCAGGAATCTGCCTGGTGCTTTCTTTTACTATGGCTGAGCTGGTACCTATGTTGCAAGACAAATTTCTCTGTACTCTTCTTTCTCCTTCTTCTCCAAAGTGGAAGAAGTCTCTCCCTGAGTTGCTCTGCCTGGAGTTGGGAAAGGGGTTATGCAGGTACCCCCATGGCCACCTCAGCTGGTGTCATACCGGGTTGCAGCCCAAGTCCATTGCCTCCAAGACCAATGTAGCACCAGGGCTTGCCCAAGGAATGCAGTCCTTGTGGCCTGACTGCCACTCCAATTTATTCAGGGCCCGAGGCCACTTTAGTCAGCTGTGGCGAAGCTGTCCAGAACTGAGTTTCCTCCTGCTGGGATGTAAGATTCGCCCCTGGCCAGGGCTAGTGTAAATGCTCCCTCTATGGGCATTAGCAGAATTTTGCCCTGTGTTGTGTTCCTCTGTGCCAGGGCAACACTGAGTCCCAATGCAAAGTCCCTCACTCACTTTGCTCTCCCTCCCACAGCACACAGATACTCGCACCATGCTATGCTAACCGGGGACCACTACTTTGGGGGTGAGGGGTGTTGTAAGTAATGCAACACTGTCCTTTCCACCCTCTCCAGTGCCGTTATTATGTTCAAATCAAGTGCTGTGATCACTAACTTGATTTTTTGGTTCTTAAGAAGATGATTTTTTGTGTGGATAGTGTGGATAGTTGTTCAATTTGATGTTGCTACCAGGGGACAATTGCCAGAGAGTTCTATTTGGTCATGTTGCTCTCTCAAATCTTTTATATGTCTCAAAAAATTTTTCATTTTCCTTCTTAACCCCAACACAGTATTTGTCAAGTTTAGTCCTAAGCATTCAATTTCTGTTGTGATTATAAATGAGATTTTTCTTGCCATTATGTTTCTCTAAAGATAGAAAAATTACTAGATTTTATAAATGTAATATGCAATTAATTACTTAATTCGACTATATTTCATTTTTTTGCAAATTGATTATGAAACTGTATTCTATTTTTATATTGTTATTTATGATATTATTTTCTTATTTTATTGCTTACTTAAGAACTCTCAGATCAATGTTGATTAGTGAATGAAAAATATGTCTTAATCTTCAAATTTAAGGGGAATTGCCTCTTAAGTTTATCTGCTAAATTTGGTTTGCATCTCTAGATATATATTCTTTATCATGATTTAGAAGAATCATTCTATTCCTGATTTACTAAGAATACTTAAAATAAGATATAGATGTTAAATCTTATCGAAATTATTATCCAGGCTGTCATGTTTCTAAGACTATCATATAATCTCGTTTTACAAAATAATTTTCTAGATAAAAAGTAGTATTGTTTTAAAATGATGTTAACTTTTCTGATTCAGTTAAGAATGTCTATTGGCAACTCCATTAGCCAAAGTCATAGGCTATTAATAAATCACTGTTGGCTATTGCTTGACATGTAGGGTAGCACTTAGGGGGCAGTCTTCAAAGCTGAAGTACCATACATAGACTTGCAGCAAGATTAAGAAAATACACTGAGGTTCTTGTCCTAGGTTAGGGAAATAGTGTCAATGGAATTGACCAGAGAGAGAGTACACAAGGATTGTAAGTTTCAGTTATGGCACACACATTAATGGTGGTCCTAAATATCCATAGATCCTAAAAGTAGTAGGAAAGAGGCCAAATTTAGCAATGAGCAATTCAGGTAGACAACTTCCGTGAGGTGTATATGAGCAAGGATGGAGCCAAAGTGAATGAGTGAACACATGGTTACCGAAGACCCCATGATTCCACCAGCACCACTGGGGTCAAGCTCCGAGTCAGGCAGCAGGGAAGGACTCAGCAATTAGCTCTAGGTCACTGCTTGCTGTTCACCTGGAAGAACAAGTAATAATAATAAGCCCTCTGGGTCTGGCAAGACACTGAGCCTCTTAGCACTTCTGGTCTTTGGTCTACTTTCTCCTTGGAAATACACCTGAACTTACATGGCCCAATGGGCCCAGTAAGAGGGAACCCATGAGAGGTGGAAAATTGAGGCAGAAAGCAGACAGAAGTAATCTAATGAGTTCTTGCTTTTTAAATTCACATTCAAACTGAGGGAAGATGTTAATATGTCTGTGTGAAGCATTCTGGAACTGGTGCAGGTATCAGCTTCAGAAAACCTTTATTGTATTCACTGGCATGACACAGTATGAGTGGTAAAATCCTACTTGAAATGCTTGATGTTTCTCTCGTCTAACTTGTCATTAAAACCAAGCCATTTCTATAAATTTTGATCACTTGGCCTTGAACTATTAAAGTGCTAAAGATGTGTCTATCTGAGCAATTAAAATATAAACCATGAAGAATAAGTCTCTAAGAAAGATTCATTATGGCAGTGTGGGAAATACAGAGCAATGTTCAAAATGCTAACATAAATGCAGGTGTACCTTACGCCTAATGTTATGAGTATCTACAACTATAAAGCGCATGTATTTCTCTAAGTTTGCTCAAATCACAAAGTTATCTTGCTTTATTTAATATGTGATACAATTTTAGATTAATTCTTTAGTCACAATTATTCAAAAACACACAGGTAAGTTAGTTGACAGTTAAAAGCAACATAGTGGCATTTTCTTTTTATTTATTTATTTTTTTTAATTTCAGAATATTATGGGGGTACAAACATTTTGGTTACATATAATGCCTTTGCCTTACCCAAGCCAGAGCTACAAGCGTGCCCATCCCCCATACAGTGCACTCTGCACCCATGAGTTAGCTGTGAGTTTACCCATCCTCACCACCGCCCTGCCACCCGCCCCGGCACCTGATGAATATTACTTCCGCGTGAGCACCTAAGTGTTGGTCAGTTAGTACCAAGTTGATGGTGAGTACATGTGGTGCTTTTTTTCCCATTCTTGAGCTACTTCACTTTGAAGGATGGGTTCTAGCTCCACCCGGGATAATGTAAGAGGTGCTAGTTCACCATTATTTTGCACTTTCTTGACAAATTTGAAACAATATTAGAGTGAAGGACCCCTCATGGACCCATCCTATCCACAACTCTCTTTTCCGCTCTCCCATC
Organism: Lepilemur ruficaudatus; assembly: GCA_963574885.1. Classification (NCBI taxonomy): domain Eukaryota; kingdom Metazoa; phylum Chordata; class Mammalia; order Primates; family Lepilemuridae; genus Lepilemur; species Lepilemur ruficaudatus. The sequence goes on along the minus strand of CAUYRT010079946.1, from coordinate 5,488 downwards.
CCATACAAACAGAGAAAAATTCACTAAGGGATTTTTTGCTGGAATCCGTTAAGAGTCTCTTAAACAGCTGAGAACAATTTGTCACTTTCCTTTCCCTTCCTCTCTCCCAAAGCCCATATTCTCAAATATGGCTTGAGAAAGTGTTGGGATTAAAATCTAAGAAGAGGCTTCTTAAAAGAAAGAAACCTTTACTACCTTAATTATTTTACCCTCAGTCCTGAATTCTTGACCTTCCTAGAGCAGCTCAACTCAGTAGTCAGATCCTAGTCTTAAACCAGAAGTGGAGTTTATGCCATTGATTTTAGCCAATGTCCTTCAAGGAATTGGTTGGTATAAGAATTTAACTACCTGTTTATAGGGAGTGTTCAGGAGTTAGAGCTGCATGCTGATTGTTTTTTTTCTGTGTTATTGTGATTTTAAACTATAGTGAATGGGAGATTTGAATAGGAGATTTTGCCACCTGAGGGAACATTCTAGAAAATAGCATTGGCTACTGCGTATATGAACGTCAGAGTCGGTTACACACTACAAAGGGGCTGCAAAAATTGTGAAGAGGAAATGACCCAGAAAATCCTGCTAAGGCAGCTTCTCTCTGAAGTCTAATCCTCTGACAATGATATTTAAAATGCAACTTCCGTTTCTCCTCCAAGGTTGTAAACTCTCCTAAGTTGTAGGATGAAGCTGAGATATTAAAGAGATTTGTTTAGAAAATATGGTTCCTTCATTTGTCTCATAAATAGATAAAAATATATATTCCACCAGTCACACATAATTCAACATTCACACCACACTAGTCTTGCATCATGTTTTTTCATGAAATACTGTAAGTTCTTACTCATTACTCTTACTAGTAATACTTTAAAAATCAAAGTTATATAATGTATTATTTTAAACTATAATGATTTATTTATCTAAATATTTAAGCTTTATCTAATCATTAAATATTATAAAATAATGCTTCAGAAACATCCTTCTAAATACACCTTTGTTCACGTCTCTTACTTTCTCCTTATTAAATATTTCACAATATTATTACTTAACCAGGACACATGAATATTTTAAAATTATTGGTGTATTTTAACAATGTGCTTTCCAGAAAAATTTTTATCAGTTTTCCTTCTCATTAGCTGCATTGGAGAGTGTCATTCTTACTGCATTCTGTGCAGCACACGGTCATTATTTTTCAAATTTTGCCTGTTTTATGGACATAAAAGCTGATTTTGTTGAATTTGCATTTCATTAATTACTTATAAAAAGTACCTTGATATGTCTCTTGGCTCTTTGTGACTATTTTATGAGTATTTTGTTCTTGTATGTCCTTGATTTCCTTCCTTGACTTGTAACTGTTGTTCCTCACAAAGTTATGACATAAACCTTTGTCATGGACTTTGATTCTTTGTTATTAGGCACATAAATGTAGGATACTTTTGAAACTTTTTAATAGGTATAGTTGCACTTTTTGTGAGTTTGAAATGAATGCCCTTGCTTGATTTAAACTTTTTTCCTTTGAATCTCTATGACTGTAACAGCTTCCGATTACACCGTTGTCTTGGGACAAAACAGGGTCCATCGTCATTCTAAACGGTCAGTCTTACAAAGACACCTGGGCTGAGTTATGTTAGGACAGACACGTTAAGTGTTAGGTAGACAGCAAGGGACCTCTGGCCCCTCCTGGTGACAAAGGCAGGTGCCCCCAGCAATTGTCACACCTGGGGGAGGAGGGAAGGCCCTACCAATCTACCAATCAGAACTTAGCATGCCAACTGCAAAAGAATGCAGAGGATTCCCTGTGGTGGGCCAAGCAGCACTGGGGTACAATAGGGTCTGAAAGGAGACCTAGAACAACCTAAGGCTAATTATCATGTCATTAGTTTAAATCTACATCGTGGTTCAGTCCCCCTAAATGGGCTTTCAGAGGCTCACAGGAAATCCGCATTTGTAGTAAGACTCAGGTCATATAACTCCCAACGTCCGTCAGCGTGGTTCGATGGTGACTTCTGAACTGTGAGGAGGGCCCAGTCCAGACACTATAAAACAAAACCCCAGGCAATAACCCTTTTTGTTATGGCAGGGGGTCTGTTTATTGTCTGGAGTGAATGTGTCTTGCTCTGTGAAACTATCTTGTCCTTCCTCAATAAACTTTGTTTCATGCTTGCCTTGCTTTTGGTGTGTTTGGTCATTCTTCGGCCAAGAGCACACCAAGAAATGAAAACAGAGTAGACTACAACCCGACATAAGCAGATCTTTATCCATCAGAATGATGCTTCTTAGGACCACACAGTTCTCCTCATTCTTTGTTTGTTTTACTTCTTATGATTATTTTTTAAATTGCAATGTGAAATATTTAAAACAAAACAAATAATATATGCATAAAGATATCATGAACACTCATGTAATGAATATTCAGCTTGAGAAATGATTATCACTGAAGGATTGAAGACCCTGAGTACCTCATGTACATCAGATTCTTCTTAATGCCCGCCCCAAAAAGTAGAAAAAAACTGCTCACCTTCAAAGGGTTTATTATCACTAAGAATTTCTTTATATTTAATCTATAGTTATGTAATCCTAAACAACATGTAGGGTTTTAAATGTTTCAGATATGTGTATTTCAAATTTCATTATTTATAGAACATATTGTTTATTATAATAATATAATAGATAAGTCTATCTTTATCTTCAAAACATTTCCAATGTGTTAATACCCATGTTATACATTCCTGCCAGACATGTATGGAGGTTTCAGATAATCCATACTCATTAGATAGGTCTACTTCAATGTTTTATTTTGTTTTAATTTTAGCTACTATGATTTTAATTTGCACTCCTTGAGATCTAATGATGTCAAACGTCTTTTCATATGATTATTGTTCACTCGTATAACTTCTTTGAAATGAATCTATTGCCATTTTTTGTCCATTTTTCAAATTAGGTCGTGTTCTTATTATTATTGAGGTAAAAGTGTCCTTCTTATATTTGGTGTGTACGACCTCTCTCATATACATATATATATATGAAATATTTTTCCCAGTTAGTAGCATGCCTTTTCATTTTCTTAATGGTGTCATTTTTTTTTCAAATTTCCATTTAATGTGCACAATTTGATGAGTTTTGACAGATTCATACTCTTGTTAAACCACCACCACAAAAAATACACATAATACTTCTGTGTTGCCTCCACTTCTGTCTGATCCCAGACAACTGATGATCTGCCTTCTATCAGAATAGGTTGGTTTGCATTTTCTAGGTTTTACATAAATAGAAACATTCAGTTTTTATTTTTGGCATCTTTTGCACAATATAATGATTAATTCATGGAGATTCATCCATGTTGTTGCTTATTTTAATAGTTTACTGCTTTTTGTTGGTAAAATAATATTCCATTGCATAGATATGCCACATTGTGTCTACTCATTCTCTTGTCAATGGGCATTTGGATTACATCTGGGTTTTGCTTTTGTGAATAAACCTGCTGTTGACATTCATGTACAGGTTTTTTGTGGGAGCATCTATTTTAATTCCTCTTGGGTACATACCTAGTAAAGGAATAGCTGGTTCATATGGTAGGTTATGTTTAACTTAATCAGAAACTGCCTAACGATTTTCTCATAGTTGTATCATGTTGCAGTCCTACTAGCAATGTATGAGAATTTCATTTGCTCTATAGCTCATCAACATTTGGCATCATCAGCCTTTTTAATTTTAGAATGCTAATGCATGTGTGGTGACCTTGTATTATGGTTTTAATTTGCTTTCTTCTGATGACTAATGCCGCTAACCAGCTTTTCGTATGCTTATTTGCCATCTTTAAAATTTTGGGGGGATGTATCTCTTTAAAATTTTACCCATTTTATATTGTTTGTGTTCCCATTTTGTATTTGTAGGAATTTTTTGTTACAATTTTATTAGGTAATGTGTTTTGCCAATATTTCCTTCCATTCTAAGGCTTACGTTTTCATTATCCCAAACGTGCCATTCAAAGACGAAAAGTTTTTAATTTTGTAACAATAAAGTCCATCTTATGAACTTTTTTTAATGGTTCGTATTGTTGCTGTAGTATCTAAGCTGTAAGTATCTCCCGTGCTTACTTCTAAAAGTTTTATAGCTTTAACTTTTCCATTTAATCAAATGTTTTATTTGGAGTTTATTTTTGTGTGCAGTGTGAAGTATGTGTGTCAAGGTTCTCTTTTTTTCATGTGGATATCAATTGTCCTAGCACCATTTGTTAAAAATTAAAAAACACACACAAAATTTTATTTCTGCTATTGTCTAGATACAGTTTATAAAAATCAATCGATACGTGTGTCTCTATTTCTGGATTCCCAGTTTGTTCCCTTGTCCTGTAAAGCTTGTTCCATGTACATATATATAAATACATGTGTGTGTGTGTGTGTGTGTGTGTGTATACTTTTGCCAGTACCATACTGTGTTGATTACTTTATAATATGTTTTGAAACCAGGTACTGTTATTCCTCCATCTTTGTCCTTTTTCAAAATTGCTTTGGCTGTTGTATGGCTTTTGCATATCCATATATGTTTTAGAATCAACTTTAACTTTCTTTCCACCAAAATAATGGGGAGGGGGCAAGGAGAAGGGGAGGGAGAGGAAGAGAAGGAGAAAGAGCCATCTATTGTGATTTAGGCTGGGATTATGTTGAATTTATAGATCAATTCAGGAGAATAGACATCTTAATATTGAGTGTTCCAATACATGAACGTTTTATATCTCTCCATTCATTTGGATTTTATTAATTTTATTTTAGTAATACTTAGTTATCAATTTTTTGTTGATGCTGTAATCAATAGTATTACTTATATTTCATTTATAATTGCTATTGCTAGTGTATAAATAGACAATTGATTTTTGGATATTGATTTTGCACCCTATCCACCATGATAAAATCACTTATTATCTCTAGTAACTTTTTGGTAGATAGTTAGAATTTTCTATATTCATGATTATTTAATCATCTGCAAATAAAACAGTTTAACTTCTTTTCAATTTGTATGCCTTTTATCTCCTTACTTGACTTACTGCACAGGCTAAGTATTCTTTCTACATTATTAGATAGAAGAGGTATAACTTGTCTGGTTTTCCATAGTTGCCTTTTATCAGGTTGAAAATGTTTCCCTTCTATGCCTATGTTATTGGCAGTTTTTGTTATTAATAGATATTGAATTTATCAAATGCTTTCTCTGCATCTAATGGTATAAATATATGTCTCCCCTCTTTTATTCCGTAAATATGGGGAGATACATTCCTGCCAATGATAATCACTTTTAATTTTTATCATATCCTTGGACCATGATTTTATTTTTATTTTTATTTATTTTTATTTTATTTTATTTTTTATTGAGGGAAAACTACAAAGCATTTACAGTACAATGTTTACAGTCACAATTTGTAGTGAGCTGATTTCCCAAAATATATTACCACTCAAGTTGACTTATCTTGTTACATTCAAAAACCTACTCTGTCAAAGTAGTC
>CAUYRT010079943.1:0-59337 GCA_963574885.1 Lepilemur ruficaudatus | reverse complement strand
TCAAATGAAGGACCTCCTGAATAATAGCTGGGGCCCCAAAGCCATTCTCTTGCTTCAGCCTCCCAAGTAGCTGGGACTACAGGTATGCGCCACCATGCCCGGCTAATTTTTTCTATATATATTTGGTTGGCCAATTAATTTCTTTCTATTATTAGTAGAGACGGGGTCTCGCTCTTGCTCAGGCGGGTTTCGAACTCCTGACCTTGAGCAATCCACCCGCCTCGGCCTCCCAGAGTGCTAGGATTACAGGCGTGAGCCACGCGCCCGGCCCAAGAATGAACAATTGTAGAGAAGCAAATACATAAGGAGGAGCAAGAAAATCTGACAGATCTTCTTGAAAAAAAATTTAAAACAGAACAGAAATAATTTAGAAAGTAAAAGTACTGAAGATTTTTGTAATAAAGAAAAAACTAAAGGTACAGTTAAAGAGTATGTTTTGTTCTAGGAAACTCATAGAATGTGCTAAACTGAAATATATGTGCAACCGTGTTCTAGAATTTATTGAACTTCTTCAAGCATCCAAGCAACAAAGGGACATAACCTCTTGTATTTAAGTTAACTCAGGAAATACAGTGTCTGTCACTGTCCTGGAGAGAGAGAAGCAATTTTTGAAGAAGTGATGCAATCTAGGCAATGAGATCAAGAAAAACTTCTTGTCCTTATAACAGATATGATAATTGAAACATTTAAAAATAAAATGTAGATCAAACAGTTCTGGACATTATGTCTCAGAAGTGGCAAAATTATTATAAATGTTAACAATGTAAAAATGGCAATAAAAAATCATAAGAAAACTTGGTGAATCAGACATTGTGATAATGTCTAAAACTGAAAAAAACAATTGCCTGTAAGAAATATACATAATTTTGCTTTCCAGTTAGAAAAAAAAAATAGATTATAAGGGCACAAACATTTGGACAATGGACACATTTTTTAATCATTTTATAAAAAGGTAAAATGTCACTGAAAAATTTAACATGAATTTCCAAGGACTCTTAAAAATTTATATAGTTAAAAAATAGATTCTAATATTTTAAAGTTTATAACAATTACTCTTTATACTCTCAAAGAGATTCTATAGAAAATGGTTGTGTTGTTAAAGAAATAGTCATTTAAAATTAAGAGATATTTTGTTTCACATTTACGTAATTTAAAAGTCTACTAAAATAGTTTATCATTTTCAATAAAAATAAATAAAATGACATTGTTAAAAATTCTCTAAGTCCATCACACTGAAATGTTTAATAGTGAAATGTTCATCTGTTCCCAGAGTATTAAACCAATTATTCAAATATTTCATGCAAGAAAAACCCCCAAAACAATGATGTATAAAGGCAAAAAAAATGGTTACATTAAGAATAATTTTGATTGATTATGTTCACATATCATAGATTTGTGTTTTGTATAAACACTGCATGCCATAGACCACAGCAAGTCTCATTATAGATAATATTGTCAACTCATCCATTTGCATGATGCTTGGTCATGCAGAATGTCTACTGAGCTCTTTAAAACTATGGACAGCCATTAAGTGTTTTCTGACATAACACTTTGGCTGAAATGCCAAGTAGCTGCTTTCTTTAAGTGTCAATCGAATGACTATCCACTGTAGCCTGGACACTCTAAAGAGAAAGGATGCAAGGTTTTTATCATCCTTCATTATAGGCATTGTTCCATCATTGGTATCTGTTGTATGATCATTTATTCCATCAGTGATCCAACACATTTGCATCAGGGTCAATTGGATGAATAACTACTGCTTAAACCAAGGTCATTCTCCCATTACTCATTAGCTTCATTACTGATAACAGGAGGGAGGACTGCTGACCTGCATCAGCATGAAAAAGGCTTAGTGGGAAACATTCTAAGATCCACAAGAAAATTATAGCTTTTAAAAAGTTGTTATAAAAGAATTCATTCTCTCTAGAAAGGAAAAGTCAGAGCAATTAAATGACTTTTTTTTTTTTGGATATCAAAGTATACATATTCGCTGGAAGGTACTACATGCAAAGGTGTACAATGTATCGTGAGGCTTTTTAAAAAAATTGTGTTGCTACCTGTGTGATAAAGGGAAAAGAGGAAATGATTTCTTTTCCTCCATCTCCCAACCCTATTTATGTTTTTGCTTTTTAATTCAATGTCGTATATTTTGAGCCCTAAGATACTATTAAACTACGGTGAATGGTGAGCTTTGTTTCTGGCCTGAGGCTCTTCTATGTAAGTGTTGTTTTTATTTTTAAGTCTAGATGTGAATTGAGCAGACATAGATGGGGGTTAATGGATTGCAAGTCCTCATTGTGTGAAACTGAAAGCTTCTTTTAATAAAGTGCCTATTAAACATTTGCCAGTTGCTGCATTTTTATGATAATTTAATCTAGCTGAATGTTAATTTTACTTTAGATATTTAAAGGATTGATTCTCAAACAAATGCATTAGAATCACCTGGGGTACTTGTTAATAAAAAAAACTTTTGGGTCTCAAACTCTGATTTTGATTTAGTAAGGCCTGAAACCAGAAATCTAATAGTACCTCAAAGGAGAATACATTTTGAAAAAATATCCACTTAATTTTGGGTGTAACATGAATTTAAAGTTGTTCACCTATCATTAAGTGTTTACTGAAACAAACAATGGCTAATAGATTTATTTTTTTAAGATCTAATCATATCACAACCCTCCTTTTCCTGCCACCTACCAAACAACTTGTTTACCAACAGAAGACAAGCATTACTAAACTTGTTACCAAAAGCCCAGCACTTGTCCAGGAGGCTGCATCAGAAGAACTAGGACAAATTGTTGAGGAGAAGGAAAGAAAAGTTTATTACTTTGCTGTCAAAGGAGGAAAAATGGCAGACTCTCATCTCAAAATCCAAATTTCCTGAACATAAGCAGAAATACAGAGCTTTTAAAGGGAAGGCCCTCAGTTCTAGGCTATTGTAGTTAAGCATTCTAATTAGCCCATCCCACCTCCCCAACGTGGGAGGACACATCAGGGCCTGGGATGGCTGAGCTATCTCTTGTAACAAAAAGAACAAAAGACATTTCTCTGCCCCTCCAGATCACCTGCCTCAGGCTGGGATACAAGCCAGACTGTAGTTCCTAAAAATAGTAGGGAAAGTATTAAAGAGACAGAAAATATTTTTGCAATTTTTTTTTTCCAGGCCATTCTCTCTGTTACATATTCCCAACTCTCAATTTTCAGGCCAATCCCTTGCTTACAAACTTGGCTAATTTTTCGTAAAAGCAATTAGTGTTTTTAAAAATCACCAAATCAATAAGTTGCACATAATGGATTTGCAATAAATGATTTAATATTTATAGAAAAATTGAACCTCTAGCAATCATTTTTTTAATATAAGAAGTACATTTAAGTTTCTGATGATCCAGATGTTCATTTTCCTTTCCTATTTTATGCATACAAAGATAGTTTACTCTTGTATGTTCTAATAATAACTAGTAATTTCTGATAATTAGAAACATTTTAGGGGAGTTCAGAACCCCAGCCCTGTCACTTATGAGTTGTGTGATATTCTACTTGTTAATTAACTTTTCTAATTACCAGTTCTTTTTTTAAAAAATGGAATTGATAACAAGCTTTATCACAATATTGCTGTTAGTATAACTAAAATATTGTGTGTAAAGCATTTAACATAGTTAAGGGCACATGGAAAACTGAAAAAAAATCACCTAAAATTAATATTATTGTCATTTTCCTAATTAGTATTAAATATAATTTTATTATAGTGAACATTATTTAGAATACATATTATTTAAAGAAATAAAATTCTTAGTTGAACATGTTCCTCTTATAATAATCTGATATTAAGCTCTATTTTACAGAATGATCCATCTATGGCAGAGAGAGTATGAGCCCTGCTTTTAGGTCTAAAGTAGGACAAATAAGGCAATGGGAAATTAATGCATAAGTAAATGGAATTCTTACATGACAGTTATATAAATTCAAAACAAATTATTTCATAGTATTAAAAGGAAGTCTTTACAGTAAATTTGAAATGTACTGTGAAAACAATGTACTCTGCATTTGTGCTAGTTATGATGGAACATGATAGAGGCACAGTAAGAATGTAACAGGATATAATGTCAAGGAGCAATAAAATGTGATAGAATGTTCTGTTTCTCTTACAGTAGCACCTGTAAGATGATCATACATCCTGAAGGCTCTTGGAACATGTAGCCAAAAAGCACAGCTTGCCTTAGAGTAATATTTGTAGCAATTTGAGAAGAAAACTAAAAGTGAATTAGAAATTACTGAAAACAAGAGGTTACAACATATTCATTTTGAAAAAGATTAAAAACAAAGATAACATTCACCGAAGAATCCATTAACTAAAGTGTGATTTTCTATTAGTCAATACAAATTAAACTAGAAACATAATCAAGTTAAGGAGATGTTCATATTGAAATTTGCTATTTCAGTTTTCTTTTTTGATCTTTTAGCTGATATAAATACTCATATATATGACATTTCTCTCTTTTTCTTTTTAAAAAATATCATTAGGACCACATGGGCTTTTATATATGTAATATGCTGTAATCAATTATAGTTACTTTTTCCCAGATATTTCAGCCAGTGGGAAATTGGACAAAGCATTATAGGCTCAATGCATACATTCAAACCCCAGACAGGTAATTCAGCAGTAGCTCCAAGGAGATCTGGTCATTTATCGTAGGACAAAATATCCTTAAGTGTTAAAAGATAACACCAATTTTGCAAAGAGTAATTTAGAAAACCAGTAGAATGGGGGAGGAGAATATGATTGAGTAATTAATCATAGAGGCCTATTAAGTCTAATGAGGAACGGTTATGTACTTCTCTCTCCTATTCCAGAGACACAGCAGCATTTTAAAAGGAGTGATGTGACTATACAAGAGATTTTCAGAGACTGATGCCCAAAAGAATCTCCTGGGGAGAGTACTACAAATGCAGAGATTCTAAGCCTGTAGGTCTGGGAGGATTCTGATAGTTCAAACTGCAACAGAAGTCGCCAGGTCCTGATGATGATGGTCCATACTTAGGAAAATATCCAGGAATATTTTGGGTCAGTTAGTAATATCTAAGGAGCTCATGTACCAGCAGACTCTATCCTTCTGTCACTTGTCAAGGCTATTAAGCTTACTATTCTTTCTGCCCCATGTTCCTGTATCTCTTCATGAATGCTGGCTACCACAGTCTTTCATCAGCCATCTTCTTCATTACCACGTCTCTATTCTGGATGATGCAAGCTCCAAGAATCTTATAAAGCCAAGGATCCCCTTCAACTTTCAAATTAGAAATACTATTTATATTAGCATAAGCATAATTTGCATAAATAAGATGTGAACTTAATATTGGCCAAATAGTTAAATAATTACTCTGCACAGCATTTACTTTAAAATGTTAGATTTGAGGGCCATGGAAAGAGGTAAGAGATCAGGTTGAGAGGAGTGCTGATAAGTAAGGAGGAAGAGAAGAATCATTAAAATGTATTGAGTGTTTATTTTCAAAAGATTGTGCTAAGGCTTTTCTATAGTTTAAGCCTAAGGGCAATCCTATTGTTATAGGACCATCAGGTTCTTTTCCCTGCTGTTCAGTATCAGACCAGCACACTAAGACAGTAGGAAGTGCAGCAGAAAAAGAGTATAATTATCACGGGCAGCCAATGAGAGGATGGGGGAAACCTGTCAAATCCATCTCCCAGAAGAGTTCTAAGCTTGGGTCTTTAAGGGAATTTTGGTGGGCTGGGTGCTAGGGAATTGGCATAACTGATTGGCTAGGTTGTAGGGAATGACATTATAGGAATGTAGAAACTGCATTCTTGCACTGAGACAGTTTCTTGGCTGGGGTCAGAGAACCAATATAGGATATTTTTATTAGGTTATTAAGTATGAAGTGTCCAATTTCCTTAAGTAGTAAGTTTGACAGTTGATACCCCTGACATTTCACTTTGACACTAGTTTTATTTTTATTATGAGGGTATATCCTTAGTCTTTAAAACGCACAATTTGGCTTGTGATTACCTTTCAAAATTTTTTTAGAGCAATTTTTGTGAAAGCATGGATAAGTCAAAAATTTGTGTTATTTTCTACTATGAATTCTTTCATGACACCGATGCACTGCAGACAGCTCAAAATATTAACAAAGTATTTGGGAAGGATGTGACTAATGAATATACAGACACAGATGGTTTGAGAAGTTCCATTCTAGTGATTTTCATCTAGAAAATGAACCACGTGGGTTACCTGAGACTGAGGTGGATGATGATGAGCTGAAAGCTGTAGTGGAAGCAAATCAATCTCAACCTGTGTGTGAATTAGCAACAAGGTTTGACATTACAATACCAACAATCTTGGACCGTTTGAAAAAAATCAGCAAGGTAAAGAAGCTGGATACATAGGTTCTGCATGTATTAAATGAGCATCAGAAGAGAAATCATCTTGAAGCTTGCTTTTCTTTGTTGTCACGACATAAAGGCAAATCATTTCTACACCATATTGTTACGGATGATGATAAATGGATTCTTTTTGACAATTGCAAGCATTTGGCACAATGGTTGGATAAAGATAAAGTGCTAAAATACAGTTCAAAACCAAATATTCATCAAAAAAAGCTAATGGTGTCTGCTTGGTGGTTCAGCACTGGTATTGTCCACTACAGCTTCATGAAACCTGGTCAATCCATTACAGCAAATTAGTGTACTGAAATCAATGGGTGAAATGATGAGGATACTTGTAATTTAAGCAGCCAAGATTGGTCAATAGAGACAGGTAAATCCTCTTGCAAGACAATGCTTGACCATATGTCACACAAACAATGTGGCTCAAACTACAGAGGCTGGACTTAGAAACTCTCTGTCATTCACTGTATTCACCAGACCTTGCACCAACTGACTACCACTTATTCCGGGCTTTGGACCACTTCTTGCAAGAAAAAATATTCAATTCCCAACAAGCTGTGGGAAACGCTTTATGTGATTTCATCACCACTGGTTCTCCAGGCTTCTTCCCTGTTGGTATAAATGAGCTACTGTTAAGATGGCAAAACTGTGTCCATAGTTTAGGTGTATACTTTGATTAATTGTACTGCTTCTTACTTGAGATATGATAAACTACACTTTTGATTCAAAATTGGACATTTCCTATTTAATATGTTATATCTTATTATACTGAAATTAAATATTTGAGACAGATTCATAAATTGATTTTATAGGATACTAAGCTAAGATGTTAAGAACAGATTTGAAGACAATTTAGTTTAATACAAGGGTGATTTCATAAAAAGTATAAGAATCTTGCAATAAAAAAAAAGTATAAGAATCTGAAGGGAATACATGAAGTAAAAGAATGTTATCTTATTCTAAGGGGATAGATTTTAGTCTCCACAACAGAAAAGTTGGTTTAACTATAGCATAGAGGATAAGTTGAAAAAAAGTATTATGACAAAATTGATTTGGTTTTAATATTAAAATGACATATTTTGGATCCTTGTAACTATGAATATGGTGATGGAAATCTAGAATATTAATATTCTTTTAATATTTTACTTATTCTCTACTTATACATTTGGAATTAGATGTAACCCTACTAAAACCTTTACAACCAAGTGTCATTCTGGCTGTAATAGAATTTTACTCTCATGTAGGAAAGATGGAAACTGTAGGAAAACCTGAGGCATATCCCACTACTGCTAAGCTCCTTCCATGAAGCCAGAAATGGTTTCAAGCTAGAGTGGAAGCAGAAATGGTTTCAAGCCACAGTGGAACTGCTTTATAATCCAGTTCAGGAGCATAGACAATAAATATTTACTTTCAAAATCTCCTCGCCTACTCTATAACCCAGGAAGCCCAGCTGTAATGGGAATTTCTTGATATCGATTTCTTCTTTTACAAGGACAGCTATTTTGAACTCAGTCAAACTCAAGGCACAGGATGTATACATACCATATGTAATGTTTGCTAATTGAATCTTTTGTTTTCTGAGTTGCTTGAAGTTCAGTTTTACATAAAATGAATTATTAACATTAATCCACTTAAATTTCACAAAACTTATTTGAAATTTTTTCTAATTTCTCTAGAAACTAAAGTTAAACATTTATAAAATATTCTTTCTATCCTACACATATTATACTATACTATTTAATTGTAGACTCTAATTGTTATTGGAAACTGAGAACCAATTACAGACAATGATAATGAATTGAATTATAATTAATGAAGATCCATTGTTTAGATAAGATAATGATGTATTGTGTTTGATGAGAGATATAGTCATAAAGTCAACAAAATTAAACATAAGACAGAGTTTGAATAATTTAAGTGATATTATGTTAAAATGTCAATAATTGGATGACAACCATAAGCATAAAACCCTCACTTATGCAGATTACCTTGATGATACTGTAACAGAGGGAATGGCCTGAAAAAAATGGCAAAAAATATTTTCTGTCTCTTTAAAACTTCCCCCACACTTTTTGGGCACTGCAGCCTGGCCTGCCTCCTAACTTTGGGCAGGTATATGAAAGGATCAGGGGAATGTCTTTTTTTCTTTGTGTTCCAAGAGATAGCCCATCCATCCCAGTCTAGGAGTTTGATAAATTAAATACCTTGCCTAGGGATGTAAGGCTAGCTATGGCTGTGACTACAATTGGCATTTAAAAATTTTTCAAATAATTTAAAAAAGAAAAAATCAAGTCACATTAATAAATTCTTTCTTATTTCATATTATATTTGTCCTCAGGGAAGCTGAGAGGACCCTTCTTCTCAAAACTTACCCGTAGCTGAAATATCCAAATAGCAAGCTATCTTTGGTCTATCTTGTTTTTATTACTATTGGGGAGAGCTTCTGCAACAAATGGCTACTAGAGGAACAACCTATTTAATAGTTGTCAGTCATACCTCTGCTTTCTGATATGAAATAAATCAGGTAGCAAACATTTATAGAAAACCTACAATGGCATTGCTCTCAATACATAAATGAAATTAACAGAGTTTATGTGGGAAAAATAGGAGATGACACCTAAATTAATACAATTACCACAAGACAGGAACATTTGAAGTATTAATACAATAGGATACACAGGAGTTTAATTTATTTTCCTGAAAATGAAAGTAAAGAAAATATTATAGTGTGAATTCAATAAACCTCTTTTCTAACACTTAAAGTGAAAATATGACATGAGAAGGTAAGAATCTGGATATGAAATGGGACAATAGAATATTTTAATTCCCTGGACATTGCCTGGTGAGGTGCCTGGTGAACTGTAAGGTGTTAGTTATGTCTGGCTATGCTTTCTTTTTTTTTCCCTCCTCATGGTTAAATTGAGTCCCATGGAGTTAGAAAGTACATCTTATTCATGTTTAAATCTCTATCACCTTACAAGGAATAGACTCAAATGTGTCCAGAATTGACTGTGACCTCTCCTTTTGAATTTTCGTTATCAAGCACATGCCCTAAGGCTGAAAGTCCTCTTTCTGAAATTAATCTCTAAGCATCAAGTTTAAATTACTTTAAACTTCTTTCTTCATAGCAAAGTATACTTCTGGGCTTATCTATCTATTTTGACTTAATTGCTTCAGCATCACTTCTTCTTGTAAAGCTTAAAGTTAGAAAAGTTTCATCTACCAAGTGGGAAAAAATAAGAAGGTAAAACAAATTATTCTCTCATGGTTGTGTCGACCAGTTTTATCAGATTCACAGAGCATCAAGTTTGGTTGACACTGAAAGTGGAAAGATCTCGGCAGATGAGGAACAGGGCAGGGAAAAGAAGAGAAAATGTCTTACCCTGTGTTCCCTACATCTTAGCAGCTGATAGATACAAATCATGTGATGTTAAGAGTAACGACAGAAATTGTATTTGATTGTATTCCTTCTGTATTATGCTAGTTTGTAAGCTCCTACATAGATGGCAGGGATCGTGTATGTTACATCTCCAGTACCTGGAACAGGTTAAGGCTCTGCACAAGTGCTTCAGTCTCTGTGTCTTCATGCCTACCTTGGGAGACCATGTCTTTCAAATCCTTCCTCAATCCCTGCATATTGTGCAAATGAGGACGTATGCAAAAAGTGCATATAAAATTTGCTGAAGGCTAAGGAGAGCTGGGGTGACTCTTTACATTTCTTCTCCATAGCTGTCCAGGGTGTCAGCACATAAACCACCTATTCACAGGCCCCTTAGATGATGCATCTCAACCAATGTGAATGAAAGTTCACTGGCACAGTCATATAAACAGACATCGAGGATGCCAATTTAGGTTCAGCTGTCATTCTACCACTAAAAATAGAAGGGATTGGATAACCCAGAAAGGGAACACTAAAAAATATACATTAAAAAAATGTTGTATTGCACTGATCCTTCCTTGATATCTCTATTCACAGATATAAAACAGATGAGCATTTTGCCTTGACCATGATAATCACTGAGTACATGCTATTGAATGAATCACATATATAATGACACATTTACAAAATCACATATTTTTGCATTATTTTGCATCTCTTATATTAATAATAACTTTTTGAAAACTATGGGTACTTTTTATAAAAGGTGAAATGTACATAAAATTTCATGATGCTCATGGATTTCATGGAGCTCATTTGTAGGTCATGGACTGCAAGCTAAGATCTCTTGATATAATTTAATTTTCTTATTTCAAGGAGGAGCAAACTGATGTCTTAAGTTACTTGGATAAGATAGTAGGTCTGGGGCATGTACCCCAAATCTGTGAATGTTGGTTCATTACCCTTTTCTTCATACCATTCTGTCACCTTTTCTCTTACAGATGAAAAATGACTTAATGAAAGAATTCTTAGAATGCTCCAATTACAGAAGAGTCACTCAAGGCTACTCTGCCCTAAAATAAATATTTTTATTTTTATTGATGGCTTAGGATAATTTAGATGTCAACATGCCATTCTCCTTTAGCTGAGCAATAATATAAAACTGACCAGGATTTCCTGAACCTCAGGAATGTAATTAATTGTGTCCGTCATTGTCTCATGCACTTAAAGAAGATTCCTCTTTTGCCAGTGGTGGAAGGTGGCAGGACTATTATTTTAAGATTTTCGTAGTCCTTATTTATTCAATTTTGTACCCTCAACCCATGTCATATTAAACATAGAGAAATTCATTCATATTCCTTATGAAAGGACATTTATGTGTAACTGTATAAGAGTTGGTTTGTGGAGCAGTTGTCTGATAGATATAATTTTGGTAAACATACAATTATATATTCATAAAGTTTAATTTGTAACACTTTCCTATTATAAACCAACTTTTTTATCAGAATCAAAAATTTTCCTGCATTTGTGAAAAGCAGTTAGGTCCAGACTTGTGCTCCAATGACTAATAAATGAAGCAGTCCTAATAAGAACTGGCTAATAACTGGAAGGAATCTCCAAAGACTTTACAGTTTAATATGAATTGACATCCAAAATTCTGATAGTATTTGGAAGTGAATATTTTCTTCTGCTCAAACATTGAATCCAAGCAAAGTATTGATTTCAAAGATTAGTCTAAAAGGCCAGGGAGATAAAGGTGGATATAAGTTAGTGTTCTGAGCTAAGAGAGTAAATAAAAATTATAAGTGAATCCAACATACAACTAGCCTATTTGTTAAACACCCTAGTCTTAGTAGACTGAGGACAGAGTCTCTATATATTCATAATTGTTCATAGCATTCATCATTGTTTGTCAGTTAATAAATATATCTTGAATAAATGTGATTTATTTGATATCATGTTGATGTGAATTTTAATGCACTCAGCTCTAATCTCCTTTTTGGGCTATGAATGTGTGATTGACAATTAGGCTAACCAAATGCCTTGGGCTTGTTTTTTTTAACGTTGCCACCTACTTTACACTAAGACTGTCAGTGCCATTTGCCACCAAATCTGTGAGAAAGTTAATTTTACTTATTGAAATTCAATTTTTAATTAGTGAGAGAATGATGTATCTCTTGCCTGTTGTTGAGAGGGTTGGAGATAGCACACGTAAAACAACTAGAACCAGAACAGGGTTAGGGAGAGCAGACGTACAATAAAGGATAGCTATTATTGCTTTGTGTTTCTGATGGGAAAATTTGGCCCAGTGGAAGTTCTCTCCCCTCCTTAAATTGATTCTCCTTTTCTTCCTTGGGCTGTGGCCATCCAGATGATCACCGCAATTCTCAGCTTCCCTTGCAGGTGGATGTGGCCTTATGACTGAGATCTTAGCAATGAAAAAATGAGCAGAACATGTGTGGGCAACTTTGAACTTAATCAAAATGAAATTGCTTGCCTGGGGTATTATCTCTTTTTGTTCATACAGGCTGGAAAATGAATCATGAGCGAACCTAGCTTTGACCATTTAGATAACCATAGTAGAGGAGGATGGAAGAATATTAGGGAAGAAAAATTAGAGTCCTGGATAACACTATGGAGCAAAGTTTATTCATCTGCCCAAACAATGAGGTGAAAAATGTTAATTCTAAATCTAACCTATTTCATTTTTTTTCTTGAAATTAAAATTATTTACTCATAAATTTTATTAAAATTATATTTTAAATTTGTTTCTTCAACTTTCTAGACAAGTTGGTGTTGACTTTTCTCTACTTTTTTCTATCTTTGACATTACCTTATTCAGAATATTATTACTGCCTTAATTTATTATTATTTGTTGTTATTTCAGAATATTCTGGGGGTACAAATGTTTTGGTTCCATGAATTGGTTTTGTACAGTTTGAGTCAAAGTTATAAGTGTGTCCATAACCCAGATAATGTCCATTGTACCTGTTAGGTGTGAATTTACCCATCCCCTCATCCTCCCTCCCACTGGCTTGATTTCCATTGAGTTTTACTACCGTATGTGCACATGAGTGTTGATCAATTAATTCCAATTTAATAGTGTGTATATGTGGTGTTTGGTTTTCCATTGTCGTGATATTTCACTTAGAAGAATGGTTTCCAGTTCCATCCAGGTTGTTACAAAAAGTATTAGTTCACCATTTTTTTATGGTTGTGTAGTAGTCCATGGTATACAGATAGCACATTTTATTAATCCACTCATGTACACTTGAGTTGATTCCACATCTTTAGGATTTGAATTGTGCTGCAATAAACATTCAGGTTTAAGTGTCTTTTTGATAAAACAACATTTTTACTTTGGGTAAATACTCAATAATGGGATTACTGGATCAAATGGTAGGTCTACTTTTAGTTCTTTGAGTTATCTGTATACTACTTTCCATTGAGGTTGTACTGGTTTGCAGTCCCACCACCAGTATGTGTTCCTTTCTTTCCTCATCCATGCCTGCATCCATTGTTTTGGGACATGTTGATAAAGGCCATTCTCATTGGGGTTAGGTGATACCTCATTGTGGTTTTGATTTGCATTTCCCTGATCATTAGAGACACTAAACATTTTTTCATATGTTTATTGGCCATTAGTCTATCTTCTTTTGAAAAGCTTCTGTTCATGTCTTTTGCCCATTTTTTAATGGGGTTGTTTGGTTTTTTTTCTTCCTGATTTGCTTGAGTTCTTTGTAGATTCTGATTATTAGCCCTTTATCCGATGTATAGCGTGCAGATATTTTCTCCCATTCTGTAGGTTGTCTATTTGCTCTATTGATTGTTTCTTGGCTGTGCAGCTTTTTAAGGTGTTCAGGTCCCATTTATTTATTTTTGTTGTCGCTGTGATTGCCTTTGGGGTCTTCTTCATAAATTCCTTGCCTAGGCTGATATCTATGAGACTTTTTCCAACGTTTTCTTCTAGAATTCTTACGGTTTCATGCCTTAGGTTTAAGTCTGTTATCCATTGTGAGTTGATTTTTGTGAGTGGTGAGAGGTACGGATCCTGTTTCAGTCTTGTATATGTGGCTATCCAATTTTCCCAGCACTATTTATTGAACAGGGATCCTTTTCCCCAGTGTATGTTTTTGTCTGCTTTATCTTACTTTTGTTTGTGCAATGATGATACTATAATGACAAAAATAATGAACATGGCTTTTGAATATTCATTATATGCCTAAATGTGCTCAGTACTACATGTGCTAACTAATTTAATCTTCATAATAACCTTAAGTGGTATATGGTATTATTATTCTCATGCTGTATATTAGGAAATTAAGTCCTAGATAGTGAATAAATTTCCACTAGTCATTCAGCTTTAAAGAGAATAGAGCTAGGAACAAGATTGCTTAGGTTCAAAATCTTAGCTCTTCCATATTTAAACTGAGCCACTGGGAATTTGCTAAACTTTTCTGTCAAATGAGCCATTCCAATTTAAATCACTTTGGTAAAATATCATTTTATGCATTGGATTTATATGATCTAAAGATAAGAAAAAACACCTATAAGGCTTTGAGATATATAAATATTCTTCCTAATATGAACATGAAATTTCTCAGTGTTACTCTAGAAACCAGAATAGAATAAATGGTAAACTGACAAAAAGGAGGTTAATGATGAAACATATTAATAAATAGTGTTACCCAGGAATGGCATGCTTTGCCTCAAAGCTGTGAATTATTCTTTACTATACATACTTATTAATAAAAATAATATGAAAGTATGACAAAGACTTTGAGGAAGAGATCATTAATCAAGAGAAAATTGACTTGAACTTTCATTGAAATTTCATATTCTTAATTTCATAAACATTCTTTTAATTATTATCCAATCTTATATGAAGATATTATCATCCTGTGACTATATGTCATTCCGATGTGTGCACCTGATAAAGAGAAAACCACCATCCTTGTTTGTTCAGTTGTATTTTCTTCCCCTGAACTGAAAGGATAGATAGCTAAAAGATTTAACTTAGTTGTTTCTGAGAGATAGATTTACCTAATTATTTTATTTTTCTTTTTCATTAATATCTATAATTTTTATTTAAAAATGTATTTAATTATATACTAAGTCCTCACTTTAGGTCTCCAGTAGTTTCTTGGAAACTGTGACATTAAACAAAGTGACACATAGCAGGTCCTTAAATAATGTCATTTTGTTCAACCTAATTTTGTTATAACATTGATGAGAAAAAAATGCTTTTATTATACATTGTTTTGCTTAAAGCCACAGTTTCAAATGATACTGTCATTGATAAGTGAGGACTTACTGTATATATATGTGCATTATAATAATATATGTGTATTAGTATAATTTGTAATTATACATATGATTCATGCAGATAATTCAAAATTTCTTAATTAAAACACTAACAGACCAGATTTCTACCTATCCTTGAATTTTTTATTTATTTGGAAAAATAAATGTTTGTTTATAGCACTGTTCAATTTATCACACTACATAATAATTCAGAGGCATTTTTCTAGCCCTTCATTTACCTTGAATATGGAAAATATCAGAAGAACTTAAACTCATTACTATTGAGCTCACAAATACATTTTCAGAGTCAGCTTAAGCCTAAACCACAGATTTATTTTTGTTTATTCTTTTGACTGATAAGCATAGTTGCCTATAGCATATTCATATCCCCATATTATATCTTTCTCATCTGTATATAAATATGAAATAATATAAAAATACATTTTGAATACATACACACTCGTTATCATTTCCTAATGTATAATATTTGTTGATTTGTTCTGTCTCTGAACAATATATAGTCCCAGAACACACTATATAGTGTTTAGGAACGTTATAATATTTTCAAATCCACAGAAAGTGAATAGCACAAGAAGATATCTCTTATTTTCTTATTGAAAGTTTAATATCTGTTGAAATAAATTTTAGATTTATCTATTTATATACTTATAAATGGGCATTTCTATCCTAGTCAAAAGATAAATTTGTGACAATTACTTTATTCATACACCATTTTTCAAAATGTCTTACTATCTGTTTCATAAAATTATTAACTTCTCATGAGAAGTCTCCTTAAATTATAAGTATAGAGTATAAAGAAACCACAATCAATCGATAAGGTCATTTGAACTTTTCCCTGATCTCCTCACATATCCTTAGCTAATGAAACCGCAATAAATCTGTTTGCCAAACAAGGTCTGAAAGCAAATGACAAAAAAGTAAAGATAAGGGTCAAAGAGTACTGTAGATACATTTCATTTTTCTCTAGATCTTTTGAAATGTGGGTAGTGTTCAAAGTTTAAAAGTTAGGTGGATGGAAATGGCTGCCACAGCAGCAGAGGCAGTAGGAGCACATTGTACTTCCTTTCCCTAGCAGGAGAGTCAAGTGTGTCACTCACCCCACTTCATCCATCTTTCCCCAGCCATGCAGAATGAAGATTCAATTATTTCAACAAAGTGAATGTTTCATGTCATTATTGAAAAAGATAGACAGTATATGTCTATGTTTTCATACGTTTAAAACAGCCATACTTATCTAACATATTTTTTCACCAAAAAAAAAAAACCCAAAAAACTTGAGTTTATTTCTTTCTAATGTCTTTTATCAGGTTGAATCTGATCAAATAAATACTAATAGAAAATAATCGATCTTCTTTAGGGCTCTGAAATAGAAATACATATGAATCCGTAACTAAATAATTTTTACTGCCTAACTATTTAAGCTCATGTGAATTTCTTCATTAATTTTGTTATCATTATTTATGCTGTGGCATTATTATACCATCACAAATAAATGATTTGTACAATTTAATTCAAAATTATGGCCTCTTAATAGAAAGAGAATTAATGAATTTTGAAGGACGAGTTTTTCTTTAAAATTCTTTTAAATGTACATTTAAATTTTCATAAGTGGCTCTGACTGACACTTCATGTTTCCTGCCTAAGTATTTGTCAAAATCCTTTCAGTAGATTTAATAAATTTGTTATAAGCCTTACTGAGTGTGTGAGATTTTAGCTCTGTTCAAGCTAAATCAGAGCTATGTCTTAGTTACAAATGGTGTTATTGAGGGAATGTTTCACTTTCAATGAGATAGTTGACAAATTGATAAGTTTTTACCTTTGTACATAAGCAATTTGCATTGTGTTGATGGACAAAATATCTATCTTCCTTACAATCTGTTTCATTTAATATTTTTATATTCTCAGTTCAGTGAATAGGCACTATGCACAGATTATCAGTTTGAGAAAGCATTGCTAAGATACAAAGCAATCAACAGACTTCTAATGTTTAAAAGCATTAAAGCCAAGGTCTCTTGAAGCCTGGCCACAATAAGGTCATCTTCAATTTCACACTATCTGGTAAAAAGTAAGTTGCAAAAGAGATGAATTCCTCTATCCTATTCAGTGGCCTTGGGCATTCTCCCAGATGGCTATCCACGAAACTAGAGAAGGGAATCTTTGCTATCACGGTTCTACAGAATGTGTCAAAATCATTCTATTACACTCTTAAAACTCCTGGGCATATCTAAAACTACCTTTATTTTTGATTTCCCTCATTCTCTAAAATCCAGTTAGTGGGACTAGCTTTTCTTTTGACCCTAGATGTGAGCTCAGAAAACCCCACTCAATCTTCTGGCTGTGTTTGTGTAATATCCAGTAATTATAAAATTCAGCTTCATGTAGTAGTCAGATCATTGAACTTTTCACTCTCCCTCAACTCAGGCCAAATACAGATGGAAAGCCTGCCTTGCTCACTGTAGTTTATGATTCATTCCAAGAGTTGTAGGTGAAGGGCAAGGTGGGTTAGGGAGAACCTATTGATGCCTTCATTCTGGGTGAGGAGCTAGCTTTGCCATTGCTCTCTCGAGATTTAATGCTGTTTTTTCCCTTGTGAACCCTTTCATGGTTTCTTTGGAGACTCCCTCATGGTTCAGGAACTCTGTCTTCCCAGGTGATTAGGATAAATGAATCTCCATTTCAGCTTGCCTCAACCTCTTCTTGTGCTTACTTTTGGCATTAGATGTCTTTTAGCAAGAAAGTCAATAAAAGTTGCATAGTTAAATTATAATGGTTATAGTCTAGAATTTAAAAAAATCAGGCCATAATAAAAATAATGCCATAGTTTTGTGTTTTAAGATAAGATTTTGCTAATGCTTCTAAGATAGTTGGAGAATATTGTTGTAAATGAAATAAACCATAGCAGGTCAATATTTAAGGTAAATAACATTAAATCATTTGGTATAATTAGGTTTTAAGAACAGTAAGATTTGGAATGCTGAAGCACTTGGCTGTTTAAAATCTGGCTATAGTGCAGCTAAGCATTTTACTTTAAAACACAATAAGTGCAAAGAATTTTAATTCGTTGCTTAGTACACTTCCTTCAAATAATTGATTTGAGTACATGGAAAACAACTGGCTCCATTCATTGACAAAGTTTGAACTGGTTTGGGGCATTTGAACCAAGCAAAGTTTAAGAAACCAACAAAGATGGCTGTGCTATTTAAAACGAAAGTATAAATTCCTCAACATTGCTGACATGTACTCCTTAAGCATTATAGTGACTATCTTTGCATAACATTAGACATTAATAGTCAAATGAAGAAAATATGTATTGAGTAAATTCAGTTAGTTCAAAAGTTTTATTGTGTTTTCCACGGATTATAATACCTATTAATAATTAAATATATTGGGTACTTACAGATTTTGTCCAACATTTTGCTCAAGGCTTTATGTGTTCTTAATTCTCACAACACTACTTTTGAGATGAGTGTAACATTATTATTATGTCATTCTGAGGTACATTCAGGTTTTGCTGAAATTTAGAAAATAGTAAATGGCTGAGCCAGGGTTTGAAACCAGGAAAAAGCGTGTTTTTATTCATGGTGTTCTTAATCACTATCTTAAAATATTGTTCACCTTTTATATTTTTATTGTAAATAGCATAGAACTTCTTTCCAGCCCTCAAGAAGTATGTAATCCATTTAAAGAATCTGCAATAAATACAGACTTGTGAGAGTGATTGGCAAGATCTGCTACTTTATGATATGGAATGGGAGCAAACTGGGAGAATAGAGGATACTCTCTTCATACAAGCTGATGTGCACAAAAAGCACAAACAAGGCTTGTCTGGAATGTGTTACGACGAAGAGAGCATTAGAACTTATTTTCCTGCTCAAGCATAATGCCAAACTCACCTATGGAAGGAGTTCAGGTGGAAGTAGCCAAAGGTTTTATCTCAATTTTGTAACTTTATAACATTTACCTCTTCTTCCTACTCCCTATTGCTTTATTATAGCCAAAACAGATCCAAGTATCATGGAGTAAGGGGAAAAAGTCATGGTAAAGCTGGGATAGAAAGTGGAGTGCAAGAAAGCCAAAGAATTGGAAGCAGTCATGGCAATAGCACATTAGTAATCAACAAGTATTCATGGTGAATGTGCTCAGCCTGACACAGGATTTGTGGTTATCTTACTACATACTACAGAAAAACTATAATTCCAAATGGTTAGAATGCGACTTTTAAACTAAATACCCTTTTATTGCCCACACTGAGAACTTTTTTTTTAAGCATAACTTTCTCATCAGCAAAGCAACAGGCTTTAATTATATAGTCATCTTATATACATAGAAAAATAACTATACGTTCAATTACTCATTTTCATGGGCAAGTACCCAATATTGCAAGAAACAGCCTCTAGCAGGGTGAGAAGAATATTTTTACAAGATACTAGAGAAAAATAGTTCATTAGAAGTGTAAAAATATCGATGATGGCCATTCTGACAACAAGCCAGCTACTTAATGCCAAATTGTTGCCATCCAACAATTTTCTTCCACCACTAGAAAGTTTAGGAACTGACATTTTATGCTATCATGTGGAAATGCCACAGAAGTCCAAGCACATTTCAGAAGATAAATTTGAAGGCCTCACATTCAGCTATCACATGATGGACAATTGACCTCAGCCTATGGTTTTCCACCACTAAACCTTAAATCCCTGAGAGAACTTGGATTTAATGAATACTGGTCACAAATACATATGGCATACAAGAGTTATAAAGTTTCAAATTAAAATTGTAATTATAGAAATGATGCATAGTCTTGTAAAAAATAGGCATATGTTGCATAATAAAAAGTGCAAGTTCTGATTCCCACCCTGTCCCATGCCCACATTCTACTTCACAGAGCTAGGCACAATTCACATTTGGTGTGCATTTTTACAGATTATATATTCACACACACACGGTATTCTATATACCTTATATATAGCATTCTATAACATTTAATGTATAGCATTCTGTAATATTTTTTCACATATTTTAGACAATTTTCCATGTTATTATATGTATATTAGTCTTGTTATCTGAAGTTGCTGCTGATTAGTCCATTGATTTATATGTAAAAATTTATTTAACCAGTCTTACCCTGAAATATTTTCTCTTTATTTCTACTTACAGAAAGGTAATATCATTTTTTAATTCAAAAAATATATAATGTCAATAAGGTATAAGTTCATAATATGTGTAGTGAGAAGGTCTTGGAAAACAACTTTAAAAACTGATCAATTTTAAAATATTTGGAAAGAGTGGAGTCTGTGATCACTAAAATTTCTTCCAAGTTCAAAGTCATTAGTACTACTATGAATTTTCAAGGAGCAGAAAGATTTATTTCTTAGAAATGTAAATGAAATTAATTACTGGGTCATGAAATGTCAGAGGAGAACCTGTAACTGTTTATATGATTGGAATTGCCCCCCCATCAATGCATTTTCTTATGTAAATTCAAATTGGAAGAAAATGTCTGTAATGAGTAATGTGTGGAGTGGGAACTAGATTTAAAAATTAGAATTTCAAAAATACACTATGTTCTTTGAATGGTATGTAAGATCTAGTTAAACTCACATATAACTGCGTATAGTAATTATCCTATACATTTATAAATATTAAAGAACTGGAAAATTAGACAAAAATAATCACATATATTAGCAAAATCTTTGCATAAAGAAAAAATTACAGTTTATTCCTATAGTGAAAATATAACACTGATCTCTACTTTTTCCTATAAATAGAACAAGTCTTCTCAGTATTCATTTCCTTCAATTATTTAATGTAATTCAAACACAGATAGTGGATGCCAAGGCCCATGGGTATTCACTTTTCCTACATGTTTATTTACCATTTGTATATCTAAAAGTATGAACATATTTCTCAATAACTATTATATATGGCATATCATATTAAAAATGTTCTTATAAATAAGGTTCTGAAGAATTGATTTTCTGAAGAAATTGTACCTATAGGAAAAAAGTTTTTAGTCAAGACATTTTCAGATTTAAAAATAAACCTTTAATAATATTTTCCCTAAATTATTTTGTTTAATTGAGCATGACCCCCAAATTTCACTTAAAACAATTCTAATCATAATTCATAGGTACAGAAGGCATATATCAAGAGGGGACGTACACACGTTCAAATAGTCTTTCCTTGATAGTGCCTGGTGCTATAATCATAATTAAAACAAAGAGAGTTAGTTTTTTATAGTTTTATATACATATGTATATGTTATATAGCCCATCTATGGTGTAGTTCATACAAGAGATAATATAAAGGGACCAACACCAGCAATAACAATTTCTACCACATATACACATGGAAGAAGCAGAGTATTCTCCTGAAACTTAAACAAGTAAATCCAAACATGTTGATAGAAATAACAATCATTGGTCACAAGAATTACAGACTGCTTATAAATGTGATTGAAGACTTTGGAAATTTTCAAAACATCCCATCAAATTGTATGGGGTGTGATTTCCAGTAGGCAGGACTGGTATGTGACAATGATGAAATAAAATAGTTCTCAATCTTATTTAGTGTTTGGAATGACAAGCTACACTGTTTTACAGGTTTTTAAGGCAATGAGAAGATGGTAGTCTCTTCCCTCACAAAAAAAAATCCAAAGCACACAGGGATATGCTTTTTGTTTCTGTACATTCTCCATCAGCTCAGTGTCCTTGGTTTTGAAGAAATGGAAAACTCAGTGTGCATGCCTAATCTTGTTTCCGAGACTTTCAGATTTTTGGAATAGACTGTAAATCATAGTATATACATCAAAACAGTGGCCATCGGAGAGGACCCCATTCTGTTGGCCAGCTGCCCTTGCCTAAGTCAATCTTCCATATTCCCCATGTATCATAATCTATTGCATTCAACATTGCAGTATCAAATTCATTTTTAAAAATCAGTAAATGGTACTTTAAACACCAATAGAATGTTCCCTTCTGATTTTCCTCATTGAGTAAGCTCTTTTCCTTAAACCCCAAATCCATGTAATAGAGCTTTGTAACTGACTCTTAATAGGGATATGTGAAGCCTGATACATTTTCTATCATTTAATTTATAAATTACTCATAATGTTGGCTGTAAAAATGTGACAAACTCTATGTCAAGTACATTTGGTGTATATTTCAAATATACCAATATATTACTTTCTGTTATTTCCATGATGATTATAAATTTTAAAACTCCCTTTACTATGTAAATGTTTATATAGATATATAAAATAAATGCCAAAATCTTGGGGAATGAGATGAGACGAGAAAATTTGAAACAAATATATTACGTTGTACTACTCAAAGAGTAGTATCTGCTTCTCTGCCTCCTCTTATTTTGCCTTCATAAATACCCTATGAATTATGTATTATCACACACATTTTATGGATTGAAAAATGATACCCACAAAAGGGTGATAAAATCAGTGACTCAGCTCATAAGTAAACGAGGTAGGATTCAAACCCTTGTCAAATTGGTGATCTTTCCACTCTAGAAGGCTAGGTAACTTGAAATACTGCACTTAATGCATGAGCAAAGATCTTCAGGACCCAGCAGAGAGAGACTTTAATTCCACCTAGAAGATTAAAGTATAGACTTTGGAAGAGGTAATACCTAACTTGAGAAGAAGGAGTGCAATTTTATAAGCAAAATATTCCAAGCGAATGGCTTTGCAGGTTTAGGCAATGGGATGAGAATGGATATGGAGGTACAACTTATCAATATGTTAAAGGAAGTTTTATGTGGGAGAATGTAAATTTTGTCTGCAGTGTATAAGCTAGGGTCAAGAGAAATTGGTGAGGTAGGGCACTTCATGGAATGCTATGCTGGGGAAAGGTTTTGAAGGCTGGAGAGTTAAAAAATTACTGTTTAAGTAATCATGGAAGGATTCTACCTAGAGGTGATATAAACTACTTCATAGAAACATCCCTTTACTGGGACACTTTCTGATGGTGGGGAGAGAAACTTGCCATATTGTCCTATGTCAAGAAAGGTTTGATTTTCCAAGGTTGACACAAGTGGACCATTGTAGCTAGATTATTAAACTCTGCAGAATTGTTTTATTCACGCTTCATCTTCCAATTGCCTTAAGAGTCAGCAGCTGTAACAATTTTGTCTGTTCTGTCAATCCAGACTTTCTATAAAGTGGGCTAAACCAGAGGATAAACTTGGATAATGAGTATTAATGAATGCATTTGGCTGCTTATCTAACACTATATTCTTTGATAAATTGTTTGATTATTAAACTTGGTCTTTGTGCTTTCATTAGTCTTTTCCTCTGTCTTAAATTTCAGATGTTTCCAAACTCTGGAAGCCTACTTTTTATTTCTTTTCAAGTCTCCAGGGATTTGAATTTCTTATCTTAGGCAGTTGACCCTAAGCAGGAAAGTAGAACAAACATAGTTTGAAATATAAATAAATTAGAGATAGTGAAACCACACAGAAGGTTACTGCACAAGGTAAGTGGTTGTGAGGGCAGAAAAAAATTAAAAGTCAAGAAACACATTTAGAAATTGACTCAACAAGCATTTATTGAAGCAATCATATTGCAAAGGGGAACAATCAACTTCATTTGATTAAACTTTATGGTTTTATAATTTACAAAAGTGCCCAAAAGCCTTAACCAATTTTGTCCTGAATTTACAGTTTTCTGAGTCATTGGTATGGGCCCTAATGAAAAAAAAAAAAAAAAAAAAAGAGTAAGGCAATGACTTTTTGCTTGTTTTTTTGTTTTGTTTTGTTTTTCTTAGAGGCAAAGAGAATTCAAGAAAGGAAAGGGAACCCACCGGGATTATTGTAGCAATGTAAATGTGACCAATATATCATCAAATATATCATTCGAGTACTATCTACAATATATCTGGATAAATATTTGTTTAAATAATTGAAATAATTGCCCATGGCTTTTTTTGGTGAATAATTCAAAATTTAGTCCATATATACATTTTAGTTCATGTAGACAACAAGGAAAATGTGAAAGAGAATTACATTAATTAATTAGTGCTTTACCTTTTCATATATATATTACTGTCCTGAAATAGGTATTACAATGATCTCATCTTTACTGGAGGTTTATTTCTTTTGTCATGTGGATAGTACATTATGAGGTTGTGATTAAACTAAGATATTTTAAACAGAAATGGAATTAAATTTTATTTGATTTGCAGTGCAGGGGATTTTCTATATGTTATTGCATTTAATCACAAAATAAAGCATTTCTATCACTGTATTAAGGATAATGAAACAGGCTCAGTATTATTAAATGGATCGCCAAGCTCACAAGGTGCTTTTAATATAGATACTAAGTATTAATACTAAAAATACTAATAAGATAAGTAATTGGGCCAAATCAGGGAATTCTTTTTAATTTCTTTCTTTATTACTCTCATTTGTTAATATTGTATAACACTCAATTCCCTCTAAAATGCCAGCAAATTGTCAGAAAGATGAGCCTAAGGATCTCTATGAAGCTGCCTCAATTGAAGTTAAGGAAGTATTATAATCTGCCTAGATTTTGAAGGTATTCTTCAGTGATATTTCACAATCATGAAAAGCATATCAGAGATTATTTATTTTTCTTATGCTAACAATAGGCCTTCTGCTCTGAAATGACAGCATTTAAATATGAAAAGACATTATAGAGTCTATTTCAGATTTCTCCCACGATATTTCTATCCACACTGCTGTTGTTGAAAACTTATAACAACCTGAAGTAATTCAATCTATATTTTCATTTATTTATTTGCTTATATATTTCTTTAGAGGTAGTGCTTCACTGTCACCCAGGCTGGAGTGCAGTGGCACAATCCTAGCTCACTGCAGCCTGGAACTCCTAAGCTAAAGAGATTCTCCTGCCTAAGACTCCTGAGTAGCTGGGACTACAGGCCCACCATGCCCAGCTAATTTATTTTTCATTTTTATTTTTTGTAGAGACAAGAGTTTTGCTATGTTGCCTAGGCTGGTCTTGACCTCCTGGGCTCAAGTGATCCTCCTGCCCTGGCCTCCCAATGTATGTGTATTTTTCAGTTAACTTTTTAATAAAACTCCTGTCCATATCTCTACTCCTACCAGGCAGCCACATACATCTGTACAATCTATCAGTCAGATAAGCCAGATGGAGGATTCAGGACCAAGAATACAATCCAGGGAGAATCTTTTGACTTCTTACAGGCTGACACATCCACTATGGAGAGATCAGAAGAACATTGACCCAGGGAGACATTTAGGGTACATATGTCTGAAAGGCAAATATATATCACAAATTTAGTTTAAGAAGAAAAGAAAGGTCCGAAAGAAATAGATATCCCCTGTCGTTGAGACAGAATCCAATACAGTTAGGTATAAGTATATGTAGGCCTGGCTACATAATTTATGGGACTCAGTGCAAAATGAAAATGCAGCGTTTCTTGTTCAAAAGCAAAAACAAAAAAATAAGTGCTCTAAAATGTCTTAAAGATTTTTTTTTCTTCAGCGATCTCACCATGTTTGTGTTTGTTTGGTTTTTTTTTTTTTTTTGCTATTTAAAATCCTTCTAAATATAGAAAAAAGTTAATTATTAGCCTGAATTTTTCCATTTACCTTTATAGTCTGCAATGTTCATTTTAAACGCAAATATAAGAGTATTTAACTTCTGACAATTTATATTTCATATTTCATTTATAGAAAGTGCCTCTAGTGGGTCAGAGTGGACAAATACAAATTATGCTCATGGGGATTGGAGGAAGGAAAAGAGGTCTGAGGCTAGGCACAGAGCCATCTCTAAGGGTTGTTGCCTTTGTTTTGGGAATGGGGGGGATGTAGACACAGCTTCCCAGATGCCCAACCCAGGATTGGAGGCACCTAGCAGGTATTGCTAGGACATAAGAATTGCCAGTTTCACCTTGCCATGAGTTGCCAGACTGAGGCACATTACCCAGCTGGGGGCAGGCTATAGGGAATTTGAGCTAGGCATCCTCAGCTTCCAACAGCCTGCTGTTCCAATCTATGAGAAATGGATTCATCCTGCCCACTCTCAAAATGTGGTGGCCTCTGGCTGCCTACTGGATATGCCAAGGCATTGTTAGCCCTGGGTGGGGAGGACCACCACATGCCCCACCCTGAAACAGTCCAAAGCACATGGTCCAGACTCTGACTCAGGTCCCCTGGGTTGCAGTCAGGTCTCCACTCAGAGGCAGGGGGCAATGACAGAATGTGAACTCCCCTGTCCCACACTCTTAGTCCCCCACCTCCCTAGTGGCTGATAGTGCTGCCCTAGATGGAGAGAAGCAGGACTGTATGTGAACTGAGACTCCAAGTTCCCTCTCCACCTTCTGCACTTACCCTCACTGTCTTAAAAATTTCAAGACAATGACAGTAGAGCATTAAACCAAGCATGGGCCCATCTGAGCCCACCCCTGTGTGACTGCAGAGGACACAAGTCCATGAAGCCAGTCCTGGGTGTAAGTCAGGTGATGTTTAATGCACCTGTGTATATGAAAAAGTCATCAAGTCAAGCTGGCAGCAAGCACTGGGGACCCAGGGCTGAGAGACCAGATACCAGAAAATGTAACTATATTGGAAGATTTACTTCTTCTCTTACTGTCTCTGAATGGCTAGTCAATATCTGAACAAAATCATGTATCTCATATATACTTCCTTTATTTTGTCTAGTAGAGGTTTTGGTAGCAGAGTATTGTTGCCCAGGTCTAGGTCCACACTATCTATAAATATCATCACCTTTTGTAGTTTAAACATTGTGAAGTTAGGAGGCCAGACAAACCATTAGACAATAAGCATGCTAAGGGTTTCTCTGCATGACCATACAATCCAAGGAGACTTTCAGAAATTCAGGTAAATGTGAACTCAAATTAACTATGTTTTTCTAATATGTTTTGTATTCTGCTAATAGAGCTCATGTTCTAGATAGAGCATAATAAAATGATGGTGAGAGACACTGTGTAAATATTTATGTAGATATATTAGTTAATGTCTTGATGGTTAAATCTCATTACCATGATAATTTATCAAAAACAATAATTATATTAATGTTCAATTAGTTCGACAAATATTTGTGAAGTGCATTTGGCTGAGCAAGGTACAATGGGGAAATAGAAAGGTAAGAAAATGTAATCACTGTCCTCCAGAAGTTTACTGTATTTGACTTCTGCCTATATTGGGAGGGAACTGCAAAAAGTTCATACATTCTGTAAACATCTCTTTTAAAATGTCAAAAAGAGACTTTGGAAGATAAACCTAATAATTTTTGATATATATATGTGTGTATATATATGTATATATATGTGTATATATTTCTATTGGCATATCTACTTTAAAAATCTGCCTGGTACTGATTTTCAAGAAGTGGATACAGGGTCTTGTTCAATAGTGTATTTTATTGTGATTATGTGTATTAATTTGTATATAAATTTATAAAATGAAAAATACCTCAGATTTGTCCCTAAAAAGGTAAATTATCAAATGTCAAATGAAACTAATAATCACAGGCTTGTGAGATCACAAAGTCATATAGAAATCTGAATTGCGTTTTTACACAAAAAAATAATTATTTTCTGCAGGCAGCGATAGCATATTCCCTCAGCCACTTCAAAATATTTTTAAAAATCAGATGCTGTCGGAACTCTGCATTTGAAAACAAAAGAAGGGTAAATACACATTTAAGATAAAAGAATAAACTACCGTGCAATGAAGTATTTTTAATATCCAGGTATAAATGGCAGAGGCTTTGATTTTGTCTGGGTATAAATGAAGCTTTTGAGGAAGTTAGTTCACCTACCTAGTTGAATGCCAAAGTCATTGTCACACACAAACAACCTCACTACCTTGCCTCTCTTCTTTCCACGTTGATTTTTATCTAGGGATGACTTCACTGACTTTCCCACAGGCAAGTTAAACCCTTCAGTGTGTTGAGCATTACTTTAGATTTCTCGAAGACTTAGGCTAAATTGTCTTTTTCTGTTTATCACTGTAATGGCTTTTCTGGTGCAATATCATTCAGATTATCTTTTAATTTCTTAGCGCCATGGGGTACAAGCTGTCTGTGATTGTGTCTGTCATGAATGCCTCAGACAGAAAATATTATGGCTCAAGATGAATGCCACAAGGAGCTTTAGTTCTGCCATCACTTCATTTAAAAGGGTTAAGAGCAAGGGCTTATAATTTGGGGGCACCATATGAATTGGAAAATGTAAACGACTACTTTAGCATCATATCAATGAAAGGAAACATAAAATATTTCCTTACCTCGTGATGATGGGCCTTACAGAAATATACAGTGAAATAAAGGTATCATTCCAAATGAGCACTAAGATCATGTGGGAAGTGAATTGATATATTAATAGAACAAAATCACTTTGAATTTTCTGCGGTCCCTTACTCTGTAATTCTTTTTTTTTTTTCTTTATTGAAGTATACTTTACATATCAATGAGAAGCAATGGGGGCATCCACTCATTGGTATTTTATTTAATTTATTTATTTTTTAAATCAGTGTGAAGTTATATTTTATTTTTTAATCCATGAAAAATATTGCGGTCCTTTTTATAAAATATAGTCTCACATCATCCTCTTCTAGAAAATTATTAAGTAGATTTTCAGAACCACAACAGTTTATTTTTTTTCTGAATATATATCCTGATTTTCAAACCATTAATACCTTAATCCTACTACATTTGGATCTAAGCCATAGTTCTTCTGACCTATTATAACAAAATATATATGTCTATAGGTTAGATTTATTTCTACAAGAAATTTTTAATAACACTGACTACTTCTAACAAAGGGTATTGAGTTATTTGGAGTCAAGGGAAAATATTTCACATATGCTATTTTATTCTTTAAATTTTAAATTATGAATGAGTCACCTTAAAAAAATAAGCATTTTTTAAGATAGAATGTCTTGATAAAGCTTTAAAAACTATAAAACCCTGCATATGTAAGAGTTTATTTCATATTATTTTATTGCTATTAAGCACTTGCTAACTGTGAAATTTGTTAAATGATTAGGCAGTAGAATTTTAGATTACATTTATTTTATTATAAAAACTATGCAGTCTCATTAAACTATGTAGTCCCAGAAAAGTGGGAAAATATAAACCTAACACCTTTAATATACAAAGACTCTGCAAATTGCCAAAAATAAGAACAATTCAAACATATAAAAAGGCAATTTATAAAGGAGGAAATGCAAATGACTAATAAACATATGAAAAGATGTTCAATCTCACTGGTAGATAAGATAATGAAAATCACAGCAATAATATAATCCCTTTCACTCTATGAAATGATAGCAATTATACAGATTAATAACATTGAGTGTTAATAAGTGTGCAGTGAAAAAGGTAGTCTCATGAAATACTGAAAGTTTAAATTGTAACACATTAGAAGATTGAACTAAGTTGGGAAAAATAATGTTTTCTTATTTTTAGATAAGTAATTCATGTACATAATTGACATAATTGAAAATTCAAAAGATATAAATAATGAATAATGAAAAGCATCCCTTGCGCTATCTTCTCTTGGCCACTTTCAAGTCCCTCTCTCTGAAGGCAATCAATGCCATCATTACATTTTAAATTTTTCCAGAGATTTATGTATATATGTATGTATATGTGGATATACACACTAACATGTGCATGATACATATGTATACACTATACACATACATAATATATATTATATAGTTACTATATATGTGTATATTATATATGTGCATATATTACACATGTATACACATAAATATATATATATATATAACACATATATATTATATATGTGTGTAATTCATTCACACATTCAATCACACATTCATATGACTGTGTGATTCATTCATAATTTTAAATTGAAAGAATAAAAAAGCATACGTGAAATATTTTTCCTTGACTCCAAATAACTCAATACCCTTTGTTAGAGGTAGTCACTATTATTAGAAATTTTGTGTAGAAATAAATGTAACCTATAGACATATATATTTTGTTATAGTGATTCGTAAGAACTATAGCTTAGATCCAAATGTAGTAGGATTAAGGTATTAATGGTTTGAAAATCAGGATATATATTCATAAAAAATAATTGTGGTTCTGAAAATCTAATGTATTATAAATTCATATATATATAATACATTAACTACCTTTCTTATGCCTAAGATAGCATGCTACATTCATTGTTCTATAATTTTTCATTTATCCATAGCATTCTTCTTCTGAATGCTGTTTTATGGGAATGGCTGAATATTCTGTTATGGAAGTACCATAATTTATTTACATTGTCTTTCACCTATATTTAGGCTCTTTATAATCTGCCACTATTTTGAGCAATGCTACACTGAATAAACATAAACATATTTAATTTCAAAAAAAAGGAGGGGAGAAAGCAAAATTTCACATTTTCAAAGATATTCAGATAAATATAAAGGCAAGAATTATAGAATATTTTGCTCAATTTATATCAATGGATTTTAAAACATTAAAGACCGATATATGAAAATTTATGAAGTACTGAGACTGACTCAATATAACATAGGAAAATCTATGCAATTACTGTACAAATAATTAAGAAATCTATTTTTAAAATCCTCCATTATCTTCATTTGTCATTTCAACTTTCAATTTTCTTCTCTGCCAAAATAAAAGGAACTTACCTGAAATGTTTTTTAAGTGAATGTTTAAAAGTTTTTCAATGAATGAATAATTCAGAAGCTACTTAATATATTTTAATAGATAGGGAAGGACTGTCCTGAAACTATTGTTATGGACTCAGCAGGACAGTGACTGCAAAATCTACATTTTATAATATAAATAAATATGATACTTAGAGGAAAATTGTAATACCTTCAATGTAGATATTAATCACATTGAACAATATTTTATGCCATTTTTGTGTAAATAGTGTACATATAAGTAAATATATTAAAACATGCCAAGTAATTATATCAGCAAAATAAAGGAATAGGAGTTTTCAACCATCTTCTTCCAATAGAAGCATTAATTTTGGCAAACATCAATAAATGAGAATGTTTTTGTGGGAGTCTAGAAGTCCAGCAGAGAAGTTCCAGTATACTATTGAAGCAAAAGATTTAAGGATGGATACACTAAATAAGTTAAGAAGAACAGTGTCATGTTACCTGGTTCACATCTCCCCCAAGGTGGAACAGTTCAGTGTCAAGAGAGACAACATTGACTCACAATTTCTCCCATAGGGAAAAATGTTAGTATAATGAGTACACAGCAGAATTCCCAGCCATGTTGATACTTCCCAAGAGGCCCCTTCCTTTTTCAACCCGCCCAAAATACAGAGGTGATCAGCATGGCTGAGTAGTTAGCAGAGTCTGGAAATAGGGAAGAGAGGCAAAGTCTAACAGAAACCAGGGCTCATAACCTATAAAAGGGCCATGTATCCTGCTAACTGCTCCAAAGACTTCATTAAGAAGCCAGCCTGTGAGCCACTTGGGATGCCCCACTCATGGAATGGCCCACCTGGCTCATAGGCATCCCCAATGCTCTGTGTGTCTTCCCCTCAATGTAAGCCTCTGCAGATGGCTTGCACACAGGTGCAGACCACCAAGCTGACAATGTGGGATCAGGAGAAGGAATACAAACGAGAGTATCAGGGCACCACCCTAGGTAAAACAAACAGAGATTTTCAAAACTCAGCTTGGCTTTACAGGATCAAGAGGAGACATATCTTTCTAATTCCCCTCTAAGAGAAAAGAAAAAATGTGGAGCAGTTGCATCCATAGAAAATTTCAAAGAGAGCCTCAGAATCCCTACCCAGGCTGATGATGAAAGCATTTCTCTACTGAAGCCAGTGAACATTGGAGGAGGTGGCTGCTTCTTCAAATGCAAAGATACCCATAAGAATTCAAGGTCTGAATTATTTGTGAGAACATGTGGTGTTTGTTTTTCCATTCCTGAGATACTTCATTTAGGATAATGTTCTCCAATTCTATCCAAGTTGCTGCCAAAGACATTATTTCATGATTTCATGCCTTACTTTTAAGTTTTTTATTCATGTTGAATAAATTTTTGTATAAGGCAAGAGTTAGAAACCCTGTTTCATTCTTTTGCATTGACTATCCAATTTTCCCAGCACCAGTTATTGACTAGGGCTTCCTTTCCCAACTGTATGTTGTTGTCTGCTTTGTCAAGTCAGTTGCTTGCAGCTATATAGTTTTATTTCTGGGTTCTGTATTCTGTTCCATTGGTCTCTGTCTTTACATTTATATCAGTACCATGATGTTTTGGTTACTATAGGCTTGCAGTATAATTTGAAGTCAGATAACATAATGCCTTCAGATTTGTTCTTTTTGCTTAAGAGTGTTTTGGATATTTGGGCTCTTTTTTGGTTCCAGATGAAACTTAGAATTTTTTTTCTGGATGTGTGCAATATGACATTGAAGTTTTCACAGAGATTGTGCTGCATCTGTAAATCACATTTTAATGATGTTTATTCTACCAGTCCATGAACATGAGATGTTTTTCCATTTGTGTAATTTATTATTTCTTTCATCAGTGTTTTGTAGTTCTTCTTATAGAGAGTTTTTTACCCTCCTGGTTAAGTGTATTGCTAGATACTTTATCTTCTTTGTAGCTATTGTAAATGGAACTGGAAAATAAATCCAAAGACTAAACCAAAAAACCTGTTAGAACTTAATAATGAATTTAGTAAAGCTGCAGAATACGAAATCAACATACAAAATCAGTTTCATTTCTATACTCAAATAATCTGGCCACAAAAGAAATTAAGAAAACAATCCCATTTACAATAGCATCAAATAAAAATAAAACACCTAGGAAAACATTTTGCCAAAGAAACAAAAGGCCTCTACAGTGAAAAACATGAACATTGAAGAAAGAAATTGAAGAAGATAAAAATAAATGGAAAGATATCCTGTATTCATGAATCAGAAAGAATAATATTGTTAAACTATCCATGTTAGCCAAAGCAATCATTGTAATCCTTATAAAAATCCTGGTGGCATTCTTCAGAGATTTTTAAACCTTGAAATTTATATGGAACCACAAAAGACCCCTAACAGCCAAAGCAATTCTGAGAAAACAAATTTGGAAGCTTCATACTTAATGATTTAAAATTATATCACAAAGCTATAGTTATCAAAACAGCATGGTATTGGCATGAAAACAGACACATAAACAAAAGGAACAGAATCAGAGCCCAGAAATAATCCAAACCTATATAGTCAACTAATTTTTGACAAGGGCACCAAGAAGACACAATGGCTAAAGGATAGTCTCGTTAATAAATGTTGCTGCAAAAACTGGATTTCCATACGCCAAAAAAAAAAAAAGAAAAAGAAATTGTTTCCTTATCTTACACCATACACAAAAACCAATTCAAAATGGATAAATATCTAAATGTAAGACCTGAAACCATTAAATTCCTAGAAGCAAGCATGAAGGAAAAGTTTCTTGATATTAGCATTGGCAATAATTTTTTGGATATCACACCAGAAGCTCAGGGAACAAAAACAATAATAAAAATATGAATACATAAAACTACAAGGATTCTGCATCTCAGAGAAACAATCAACATAACAAAAAGGTAACCTATAGATTGTGAAAAAATTTCCAAATCATATATACCCGATAAGGGGTTAATATCCAAAATTTATAAGAAATTCATATAACTCAATAGAAAAAAAACATATAACTTGGTTAAAAAATGGGAGAAGGGCCTGACTAGACATTTCTCAGAAAAAGACATAAAAATGTCTTTATTCATATATATTAAAAGATGGTCAACATCACTTAACATCAAGGAGATGCAAATCAGAACTACTGTGAGATACCACATCACCCACATTAGGATAGCTATGAACAAAAAGAAAAGAGATAACAAGTGTTGGCAAGAGTATTGAGAAAAGGAAACCATTGTACATTGTAGTGGGAAGTAGATTGGTGTAGACATTATGGAAAACAGTATGGAGATTTCTAAAGAAATTAAGAATAGAACTACCACATGACCTAGCAACCTGTCTTCTATGTATATGCCGTAAAGAATTGAAATCACCACCTCATAAAGATATCTTCACTTCTATATTATTGAAGCATTATTCATAACAGCCAAAATATGGAAACATTTTTAGTGTCCATCAAGAGATGAATGAATAAACTGTTATGTGTACAATATATATATGTATATAATGAAATATATGTCATATATAATGGAATATTATTATTCAGCCTTAAAAAGAAAGATATTCTGTTATTTTACACAATATGGATGAAACCGGAGGACATTGTATTAAGTAAAATAAGCCAGGCACAGAAAGAACTGTATTTCATTATCTCAATGATCACACTTATATATGAAATATTAAAAAAGTCAAATATGCAAAGATAGAGAATAAATCAGTGGTTATCAGGGTTGGGTGTGGGGAAAAATAGTCATAGGTCAAATGAAACAAAGTCATATTATGTAGGATAAGCAAGATTAGAGATCTAAGGTACAATATGAGGACTATAGTTAATAATAGTGTATCATATTTGGGGTTTTTGTTACATCAGTATATTATAGATGCTTTTGTCATACACACAGAAAATGAATAACTAAGTGAGACGATGGATATATTAATTTTGCTTCACTATAGTAATGCTTTTACTATCTATATGTATCTCATAACTATATTGTATACTTTCAATATACACAATAAAATTTATTTTAAAAAGAAAAAGTGGTGTGTGTGTGTGTGTGTGTGTGTATTTCAATGTAATCTTATTCAGTCTTAAAAAAGAAAGAAATCCTGCCATTTGTGACAGCATTGATGGAACTAGAAGATATTATGCTATGACACAGAAAGACAAATAGTGTATGATCTCACTTACATGCAAAATCTTAAAAAGTCAAACGTAAGATACAGAGAGTAGCATGGTGGTTGCCAGGAGCTGTGAAGTAAGGAAAATGGGGAGATTTTGGTGAAAGGGTATAAACTTTCAGTTATGAGGTGAATAAATTCTGGAGACCTAATATGTAGTGTTTTGGTGGTGACTATAGTTAATAATGATGTCTTCTATACATCAAAGCTGCTAAGACATTAGTGCTCAAGTGTTCTCATCACACACACAAAGGTAACTATGTGAGGTGATAAGTTAATTGGCTTGATTGTGGTAATCCTTTCACAATTGATAGAAATATTAAAACATCACATATACCATAAATATATATAATTTTTATTTTTCAATTATATCTAAATAAAGTAGGGGGAAAATTAAACATGCCAGGGGAAGTTTCCAGCAACTTCACAATAGTTACTTCTATGATATAAGTGTTTGTGTCCCCTCAAAATCCATATGCTGAAATACTGCCCTCAAGGTGATGGTATTAAGGATGTGACCTTTGGGAGGTGATGAAGTCATGAGGGTGGACCATTTATGAATGGGATTAGTGACCTGGTGACCTTATAAAAGAGGATGGGAGAACTCATTCTTCGCTTCAGTCATGTAAGGACACAGTGAAAAGGTAGCAGTTCAGGAACAAGTAAACATGTAATCACCAGACAGCAAATCTGCTGGCACCTTGATCTTGGACTTCCGGCCTCCATAACTGTAAGAAATAAATTTCTGTCATTTATAAGCTACTCAGTTTATGGTTCTTTCTTGCAGCAGCCTGAACAGACTAAGATAGTTATCCATATGAAGGGAACAGATAGGGGTATGGTTTTATTTGTAATATTTATTTAAAAACTATTTGAAATAAATAAGTAGTTCAACTTCTGAATACATAGCCAGAAAAAATGTGCACGTATGTTTACCAAATCATATTACAAGAATAGTCATAGCAGGAGCACTGTTTGTTTTAAACAAAAACCGGAAACAACCAGTTTGGTTTTCTACCAAAGAAGAATGGTTAAACATTTCATTCTATATACAATGGAATAACTATAGAGCAATGAAAGGAATGTAATCATTTACTGAATGCATACATTATTATACACAACATAGATGAACTCCACAAATATATTTTTGATGAAAGAAGCCCAATATAGAATAATACAAAATGTATGATTCCATTGACATGAAGTTCAATACAGGCAAAACTTAACATATGGTGTTAGCAATCAGTTGTTAATGTCAACAGTGAGTCCATTGACAGAAGGGAACAGAAGAGGATTTCTGAGATGCTTGATCCAGGCTCTGGTGTGTATATGTTGCGTATATACGTTGTGTATAAGTTGTCACACTTCATCAGGCTTTACTCTTATGTCTTATGTTCTATTCTGTATGCAATTTATACTTCAATAGTAAATATGCTTCCATTAAATTGATCTGAAACAAATACACAAATTAGTAGTTGTTAAATGTGGGTAGTGAAATTACAGTGAATATAATTTGGGTTTTTTTAGTAGTGCCTAATTTAATGTTAAATAAATTACTTCCACTCTCACCCATGAAGCAGTGACTGCCATAGCAATATCCCTCCCACTGTAATCATGTAGCAAATAGAATAAAATATATGGAAGAAGTGGTTCCAGGCATGACAGTACATTTCTGTGATTCTGGGCATAAGAGTAACATTTAAAATCAATCGCAATGGTTCCATATTACTGCCTAAAACAAGTTTCCAGGTCATAGCATGGGGGGCAGGATTCCAAAAATACCCCAATAGCACTTCCTATATCCAAGCACTTATCACAATTTTTTTAAATCGTCTATCTCATCCACTCAATTATAAGCTCAAGTAGGGCAGAAATATGCCAGTGTTTATCAACCTTCAGAATAAAGTTTCCAAGGCAATACTGATATGTAGTGAATAACAAAGAAATACTTGATGGAAGAATAAAGTATTATAATCACAGGTTCTGGATAACTTACATATTTATATGGTTGGTTCATGATTGTTTAATAATTGACATATTATTAATAAATAACCCTAAAGCTATTATGTTAAAGAGAAAAAATCTAGAGAGCATCTCTTGCCAACTATGACTTGGAAAGGTGCATCCTAAACTCCTGAGAGAAAGAGACAGGGAGCAGAGAAAAAAAGCAACATTTGCTGAGTGCCTAATATGTGCTAGTAATTCTATGTGAATTATTGCATTTTCCCATTACCATAATTTTTCATGATTGATACTGTTACCACCCCCATCTTACAGTGAGGGAGCTGAGGTACAGAGAAGTTAAATACCTTGCTTATTACCCCATAAGTAGAAAGCTTAATAGACAGATGTTGAACCTATATATGATCTGT
Organism: Lepilemur ruficaudatus; assembly: GCA_963574885.1. NCBI lineage: Eukaryota > Metazoa > Chordata > Mammalia > Primates > Lepilemuridae > Lepilemur > Lepilemur ruficaudatus. The sequence continues at coordinate 22,016 of CAUYRT010079943.1, read as the reverse complement.
TTTTCTCTTTGATGTGTCTAATCCAGTTGACATCGTTGTCAAGTTTAAAACTTGAAAGAATCATGCCTTCACTTGTTAAATTTATTTATTTAGCAAGAATTTATTAAGAACCCACTATCATAGCTCGGAATGGGATATTCTACTTTAAAGTAAAAACCTTCATTCTGTAAAAACAATTATTTTTTTTCAAAGACACAAACATTGCCACTTTAAGAGCTTTTATATGTTGTCTAATGGAATAAAGCACCTCATTTCTAAGCAATCCATTAGTATTTGCAATTAATTAGCGTGAAGAATAATGAGGTGACTGAGACCAGAGTACCCTTGCCTTAATTGATTGCCTTAGTTCCTGGATTAATAAAATCCAATTATTTTCATATGTAATTGGCACAAAGTTTATTTGTATCTCCTTTTTAATAAGTTTGTTAATGATATAAGAAAGTAAACAAAACAAATTGTAAATGAATACTAAGTTCAATTCAATCTTCAAGCCTGACCAAATATCCCTATGTACAGATTAGTTCAAAATCCTTATTTATTAGTAAAACACACACCAAGTTAATCGTCCCTGCTCTCCTGACTTGTGTTTTGAAGTGGGAGCAAGAAAGCATATAGCTTTCTAAATAGAAGTGAAAGATCACAGTACTCCGAAATTAGAGAAAGGCTGATCAGAGGGAAATCCCTAATGTTTCAGAGTCTGAACTTTATGTAAGAGACTAGAATGGGGTAGTTTCCTTGAGACTGCTTTTAAGAGTCTCTCAAGAGACTCTAATAGTGCTTTCTGGACTCCTATGCGAAATTAGTCCCTGTTCCTCCCTGAGACTTGCTTGCCCTTGTTGTCAGATTTGTGTATTCTCAATCCTGCCCAGTTTAGGTACTGTTGTATGCAAACTTTAGGCTTAAGTCTGACTATTTCCAGACCACTTAAGGCTATAGACTTTGGGCCATCAAACATAAACCTGGGATCATTTGAGTTGGGGTGAGCCTTGATCATCTTAGTGAGATCTTTTCATCAGCTCATTATCTTTTCTCAGCTCATCCGATTTGGTTTTTATAGCTTTATCCTACTTCATCTCCATTTCCACTATTGCAACAGAAATCTTTTCTTAACCCCCAGCCATGTGGTTAAGGGTTTAACAAAATTATGGATCCCTTATTAAAAATGGTAAGGCAGTATGCTTGCTATTACAAGCCCTCTAAGCCTAACACGTTCTTAAAAATAGTGGGTAAATGGTACATGTTTGTTTATTTAAATATAATGGATTAATATACTGATAAAATTGTATTTGAGAACCATGTCCTGAATAGCTGTCAATTTAAATATCCTTGGGAAGGTAGTGTGGCCAAGTGGTCTAAGGAGCTGGATTTAGGCTCCATCTTCTTCATAAATATCCTTCATGGTGTTAACTCAACTATTTATATCATTAGCTCACGCTTCCCCACAGTTAGGCTTGTGTATGTTACTGCCTACTTGATAATGCCCACTTTGATAAATGTCCACAACCAAGCTCCAGGTCATCATCTTTTCCATGCCTTTTTCATTTCCAGTAATGGTCACTGAAACATCATAGTTGCCCAGATTAAAAATTTTAAAAGCATGTCTTCTTTTCTTTTTTCTTAGCCATATCTAATCTATTAGCCAATCCTGTCAGTTCTTCCTTTAAAAAAATGTGGATTTGAACAATTTCTCACCACCATCACCATGGGCCTAACCAAAAGCTCCAAGCCACCATTTTACTTCATCTAAATTATTGTAATAATTTCTGTACCCTTGCCTGTGAACACTCTATTCGCAATAGAACAGACAGAATGAGACTGAGACTGTTAAAACTTACATCGGATCATGGCACAAAAACCTTCATTGCCTTTGCTCTCTCTCATTCAGGTAAAAGTCACTATCTTTGCAGTGGTTTATAAAGCCTATACATGTTCTTTTCCCTTTCACTCTTCTCTGATTGCAGCTCCTAGTTACTCCCTCTCTTTGTACAACTTGATTAGCTTCAGTTTTGGGGTCTTTGAAGTTACTACTCTCTTAGCTTGAAATATTAACTGAAATGCTAGTAATCTGTATAAATCCTCACCTCCTTTATGTCTTTAGTAAAATGTCTCTTGCCTTCCTATTTAAAATATTACTTCTCAATACTCCTCAGTCCCCTTCCTTGCTTTATACTGTTTTCTGAAGTATTTCTCATGATCTAATAAGTACATTGTGTTTTACTTATATATTTTGTTTTATGTTTCCCTCCCTAAAATATAATCTCTGTGAGGACAGGGATTTTTGCATTTTATTACCAACTATATCCCCTGCATATACATTCCTGCTACATATTAGTTTCTCAATAATTATTTATTAAGTGAATGACTGGATATGACTGTGGAAGACAGGATTGTGACTATAATTCTCCACTCCCTTCCAGTAACAGGATTAGATGGTCACATCTTCTCCCATGTATTTTTGTAGTACTTTCCCGCTGTGGGAGTGGGGTGAGGAGGCTTCACATTCCTTAACTAAGGACTACATTATATAATTTCCTATGGCCAATGGGCTATTAGCAAACATAGTGAAAACACAATTGTGAAAAGCACTTGAAAGTTCAGGTTGCACCTCTGCCATCACAAGAGAACAACATTCCACAGGTTAGCCAGCCAAACCCAGCTAAGATACACAAAACTTCCCACCATGCTCAGCTTAGATCAAACTATCTCCAGGAAACTCCCAGGTGCATGAGTTAAATAAATACATATCTTTTCAAACCATCAGTCACTGAGTTTAAGGATATTTTTTATGTGGCAGTAATCACTTACACAATGGACCAAAGAACAAATTTTCTCAGAGGTCAAAAATGGTACAATGCCTTCTTAATGAAGTAGCATGCTATGTAAAATGAAACAATAAAAACTAAATAATTAGTCTTTCCCATTTTTACTTTGTTATTGGCAAACTCAAACTATGTTATGTACTCAAATTTAGTTTTTCATTTTGGCCTAGATCTCAGAATATAATCATTCTCTTCTCTTCTAAGCTCTTCATTTATTAGTTCTTAATCTTTTTATAGGTTTATTTTTATTTTCATTAATCCATTTTAAATCCTTTTTATATAAACAGAGTGCTCTAAGTTAATAATGATAATTATTATAATAGCATACACAGTAGAATTTATTTGTGGATGCCACAAAATATTAATTATTTGCAGCGTAAAACTTTAAAGTTAAATAAAAATTGGTTGATGTTAATGCTATGAGTTTAAATATTTACAGAGTTAAATTAAAAATTAAATTAAAATTTTTTGGTTAACTTATGTAAAAATAATTACTTTAAATTATTGACAAATCAATTTTATGGAGTCCACATTCTAGCTTACATCATGTTAAGAGAGTAAATACTGTCATCTATTTTCTGAGTCTCAATAGCTAAGATTTGAGCTGAACAGAAGACACAGGACTTCAGAAATGAAACTAAATATTTTACCTATCTTTAAATCATTAATTTTCTAACTGGTTTCTATAGCATGGTAGTCAAATTAGTTCCTATGATGATTCATAAAACAAAACTTTAAATAATAAATTCTAAAATGAATGACAAATTATAATAGGAAGACTCAAAGTCACATTAAACCCTATTCTTTTATCTAAAATGAATTGAAACATTTCCAAACTACTAGTTGAAAATGATAGGCAGCCAAATGTTTCTAAAATGCTATATTAGCCTAAAATTTTCACAATCAATTCACAGCAAGAACTTCTTCATACATGATACTCATATACACACACATGCACACATACACACAGGCATGTATATGTTCACTGATCTTCAAATCAGTTTTTGTAATTTTCCTTTTTCCTTTCTGAGCAATTACTCTCAACTGTCATGAATAAATAACAGCACACACAGAATCATTCTTATCTGAAAGGAGATCCATCATTGCATTCATTATATCTGCAGACTGAACCTGTGCAAGTATAATATACAATTCAACTCAGGAATAAAAACTATGAAGTTGATTAAACCAAAGGATTAAGTCAAAAAATAGTGAACTGAGAAACAAGTCATCATGTTGACTTTTTTTCAACTTAGTAATGAAAGTTATTTACTTATTAAATGCTTTTTAAAATTATTTTACTGTTTTTTTTTTAACTTACCCTTTTAAATTCAATTGAAATGTTTAAAGAAAACTGTTAAATCCACTTTGTTCCTAAGACTTGAATCAAGTTTGGATAAATCTTTTCAATGTATACTGATCCATTTATAGGATAGTGTACTTGAAAATTTTTGTCACTTTTATTCTCAGTATAACTACTGAGATCTCATTTGTGAACTTTGGTGGAAGCAGAAATAAGGTTGGGTAAGATTAGAGCTGAGGAATTGAACTGGAAATAGAATTGACCACCAAAGTATGGTGGCCAGATATATACCATAGTTACCTAGATGAAACAAGTGAACTTGGACTTGGTTCAAAATAGTAGTGATACTCCCAAATTTGAAGGGCTCCCTTTGTAATTGCAAGTGGTTTCTCTGTGGAGTAGTATCTCAACCAATGTTGTGGACTAAAGGGGCCAAGATCTAAAATGTGTTCCATAGAATTTTAATGTTCTACTCTAGTCTCCAGAGTGTGTTGAAGAAATATAGTTCCCAATGGAAAACAGGGCATTAAAGGAGAAAAAAAAATGACCTTATGAGATATAGAAGTCTTATCAAATGGACACATATAGAGGAAAGGATAGGGTGTGACCAAGTTGACATGGGGTTTTTTATGTCTTTCATTAGTGTTTCTTTTTAACTTGTTTTGTCAATGAATATTTAATGAGCACCATTACTGTGCTCAATTCAGTGATACAATTGTAAATGCCATTCTTGCCCACCAAAGTATATTTATTGAGTAAAGGGAGTCAAATAATTACACAATTGTAATAGAGTGTCATCTCTAATAGTTCTACTAGTTCTAGTAGCAATCTGAATCAGACTTCAGATTGCTGAGTCAATAGAAATTGAGGCAAGACCAGAAAGATTTATAAAGGCAAAACTTTTACTGGAACTTTTTGTCTGATCAAAAAGGGAGGCAGTGCTGGTCGAGGGGGCAACCAGACTGGCTCTTTGAACAAAGGGCTGGGAACTTTTATGGGGCTTGTAAAGAAGGAAGTAGGTGTCAGTTTTTAAGTCATCAAATGTAGAGTCAGGGTTCTGTGGGAAGCTGGACACTTGGTGGTCATGCTTCTTTATGTATTGCGTGTATCATTAGCTTGTTAAATCTCTACCCCTGGGTGTGACTTTTAGCATTAAAATGAGATTATAATGAAGGAAAAGTCAGGGTTAAGTCAGTATGGTTTTTTTTTTTTTTTTTTTTTTCTGGCTTGAGATGGGTTAGATCTGGACAGGGCTGGTTTCTTTGCAGCCAGGTTCCTTATCAGCTGGTTTCAGCATCTTGCTTCAGTGGTCCTGGAAGATTTTCCTCAAGTGACAGGCAAGTTGACCCTTCTTACATAGGTATGTGTGGAATTCCAGAAGCTAGGAGGTCATTTGTTTTTTTCTCTTTCTACAGTTAATTAGGCTGAGTCATGCTGTCCCATGTTGTCTCCCTTGGTCAGAAGTGAGGCCAGCGTCCTGTCACTATTTTGTCTCAGTTCTTGAAAACAGCAGCACAATTAGTGTCAGATCCCTTCCAGTTCAGGGTGGAACTCCTAAAGAAGTCTTCACATACATGGACAGCATTTGATTAAAAACTGGTTAAAACAAAGCCAATCTGGTAATGGTCTTACTACCTTGAGTAAATTGCTAACTGCTCTAACCATGGGTTATTGTAAAATGGGTAACAACATTATCTACATCATTGAGCTGCTGGGAATATTAAGTAACTCAGTACATTTCAGTGGATTAGCACAGTGGCCCACACATTTTAATTATACAATATTTATTAGGATTGCTATTTTACATTGCTGTTACAGTTAGCTATAATTGAACAAGGCTAAGGAAGGAGTTAGTGTATAACAGAAAATATTTAAGATAAACCATACACAAAATCTGGGAGATAGTTAAAAATTCAAGAGGAATATATCATAATTCACATGCATTTCTTTAATGCTGAAAGACAAAACTAATATTCTTCATAACCTGATCACAAAAAGCGTTAATAAGCATTCTATTACGGATTTGCATCCTATTTTTATTTAACTCCAGATTACATGAACTATGCAAGTTACCCCAACCTCTTTTCCCTCATGAATAAATTCATTCCCTATTTAACTTTGCTTCACATCACACAGCATAATACATCTTGGAAATATGAGGTTCCAGGAGCGTCACACAAATACTGAGCTCTAATGTTTTCTGATCACTCAAAACCCATGGTTAAAAAAATAATAAGCCTAAATAGAGATGGACTGATAGTACGCTAGAAGATATTGCTGCTGCTAAGTTTAATAAAATATGATTGACATGCTTAGATTTATCATGGAAAGGATCACATTTTTATAACAATCCAGAATGACATAGAGCAAAATTTGCTGCCAGTGAGTGGAATGAGAAACATAGTGCTCTATGTTCTGTGGCAAAGTATTAACAACCCAGCATTGGAATAGCCAGTGCTTTTTTTGTCAGAGACCTCACGCCTTCCCTCATGATTGTGGTTTCCAGGACCTGTCCCTGATATCTAAGAATCTTCACAAACTGCTTTTCATTCCACTCTCTCTCTGACACTCAGGCTATTATAGCATTTGCTGGGAGGGCATTTGTTCTTATTCCTAAAAGCTTTCAATTTGATGTATTGATTTTCAGAAAGATGATAGAGAATTGAAATTCCCAAAGACTGGAAAACATTTTCATAGGAATTTGTACTGAATAGAAAGGTGTCCCATTTTTAGTGTGCATGCTTAAGTAAGTGAGTTTTTTATAAATCCTCATTGCCTAAAGGAAATAGGAATTTGAAAGGAATCAAGCAAAATCTCCTTTCTAACTACACACACTTCCCCTTTACATTTTTCACTTATGGAAACAGATCATTACTCCATCCTTCTGTGATACTGAAAGTCTGACAAGAGCATTGTATTAATTTTTTAGCTTATTATTTGTAGAATTTGAGTTCCTAGATTTTTTTTTTCATATTGGGAAATAGCATTATACTTTAAACCATTAAACACAAATAAATTGTTCTTAAAACTGAGAAATATTTCCAGAAATATATGTCTTGTGTTCAATTACATTAATAATTGAGAAGTGATTGATGGTTTTTAGATCTCAGCTGGGCTATCTCATGTGACTGCAGTCAGCTAACAAGTTATCTGGACTGCTTGTCTAAGACTCCTTCTCCAGGGATAAATGGTTTATGTTGCATGTTGTCTCTCCTCCTCTACAAGAAAATTTTTGGAACTCTGACATAAGGAGACAGAAGATGGAAAATATATGCAAGGTATTAAGAGACATCTGGGACAGTTTGAGATAGCTTAATATATGTCCATGTAGAATTCTAGAGAAAGAGAGAAAATCAGACTAAATCATTATTTGAACACATAATGATTTACAATTTTGCATAACTGTTAAAAGACACCAATCCATGGAGCCATCAAGTCCAAAGATTTAAAGTTAAATTTTAAAGTCCACATCCTGTTGTATCACAGTAAAATTGCATAAAAATGAAATTAAAGCAAAAATCTTTTAAAAATTAGGTTTGAGAAATGACGGGATGGGATTTTATAGATAAATTTCAAAAAGTATCATTAAAATGATTTTACAATACCAACAGTGGAAGGAGTATGACAGTGGAGGGACATCTTTAATGTTTTTAGAGAAAATAACTCTCATTGCAGATTCTAAATCCATTAAAATATATTTGAAGAAATAAAGCAAAATGAAACTATTTTCAGATGAAACAAATGGAATAATCTGAAAGTTTGTTACCAACAGTTCACACTAAAAGAAATTAAAAAGAATGTGCTTCAGGAGTGATGACAGAAATTCCAAATGATAGATTTGAGATTTTTTTTTTGTACAAAGAGATAAAAATTAGAAACTATGGGGAAAATTTAAATAAATATTAACTGTATAAAGTGATCAATATTAATGATTTGTATGATCATAAGTAAATTGTCCTATGCAAACTAGGAATTAAAATACATGACAATAGTTACTTATAAGCCAGGAAAAAAGTATATAGCCATGTTCTCAGGGTCTTTAGTGGAAAAAGAGGGTAAAATGTTAATCAACTTAAAATTTACATTTTGATAAGGGCATGTATATTATAATTTTTCAGATAACTACTAAAACAGTCAAAATAGTATAAATATATTCCATATTATGGATGGAGAGAGAATGAATTTTTAAAATGTCCATTCAACACAAATAAAGGCAAAAAGGAGAGAAAAAACAACACAGAATATGCAAAACATGTAAAAAGCACAAGGTATGATCGTAGTTATCAACCATATATGAGAAATTATGTTAACTGTAAACAGACTAAATTTTCTGATTAAACTACAAAGACTATTGCAAAGGAAAACCCAACTATATGCTGTCTTTAAAAGACAAAAATAAAACATATATGTATATAAAGTTTATATATAAATACATAAAATTTACATATATATGATTAAAAATGAAGTAAAGTTAAGAATTAATCAAAGATGTGCTAAACAAAATAATGTTGGAATTTTTTATTAATATCAGATTAAATAATATTCGTAGACTAGAATATTACCATAAAGAAAAGAGGTCATGTTATAGTGTTGAGTTTAACTTCACTAGAAATACATTACAGTTAAAAATTTGTATGAATCCAATTCCATATTCTTCAGTTATTTAAAAATAAAATTAAATGTATCTTTGAAAATTAAAAAATTATATTCATGATAAATTTTTATATTTCTCTCTGTAACTAAAAGAAGTAGCAAACTAGCCACCAAAAAAATAGCAAAGATATAGATACCAATAGCATAAATCCTTGCTTTCACACATGCACATATTGCATTCAACAGTTGCATACTCTAAGCTCTAAAGATTCATTAGTTAATACATTTAGAATACTTATTAAAGTTTTTATGATATAAGTTACATAAAAGGAATGTTATCTGTTACTATTATGGTTTTCAAATATTTCTTTTTTTAAAATGTACTGTCCCCGCCTAATTGACTAAACTTTTCTCTTGCCAATTCTTTGGTTCTCTTGATTTTAACATTTAAGTAGATTTTTATAAAGTTACTCAGTGTCTATAATTACATTCCATTTCACATTTCTCTGACTTTGGGATATTCAGTTCCCTCTGCCTGGGGTATTCTAGGTCATTCCTACCCTTGTACACATTGTAGTGTCATTCTGCAATATGGAAATACTTTCTTTGGTTCCCCCTTTTAATTATCATGCTAATGAATTCCTCTATACCAATGCAAGTGAGTTAATATAAATAGCCTTCCAATGCCTAATTTATGAGATTAATCTTCCTGTTCCTTAAATAATATTTCCTTAAATGTCTTGCTCAATTTCATAAAGCAGCTAACCTTTTTATTTACCTCTACAGCTGTGCTGAATTTATAAACCAGTACCATCCTGCTCTCAAATTTAGAAATCTTTGCTAATTCATACACACACACACACACACACACACTACCATTTATATTGCCTAGATTCTTCCTTCCCATGATATCCAATCCCACCATTCCCTTTTAATCAAACACCTGTTTTTTTAAATATATAAACCATTCACTCTTCTGTCTTTCCTTCTAGAGCTCAAGTTAGCTTCTTTCCAAGGTGCAAATGACTCCTAAAATTATAACTCCTGCTGAAGCCAACTCTGATTAGTTGGAAGATTGGCCACACTAAATACATTCTCCCTTTTCATAAGCACATAAGTGAAGAATACAGGTATACTTTCTTGACAAAAATGTGAAACTGTACTCTATGTTTATAACATGAATGCATTCCGTTACTTATGTTGCAAACTCCTAAAAAACTACAAAATCAATTATGCTTTAAAGATAGCTTTAAACATAATCTATTGCATGTTAAATAATTCAATAATGCTGATGGATCTTTTATTTCTTCAGTCATCAACCCTGCATACTTCTGTTTTCTCCAAAAATGATAATGTGGTAATCACTAGTCTCTGATATGTCTATTATTATTGTACTGCTTACTATATTTACTTTTTTTCTGCATAATTTTCAGTCTGTGATTTTTAAGACAAAGTGTAGATGATATTGGGAAAGGTGAAATTTCCATGATTTTTCAGGATATTGAAAAGCAGCGTCTGTAAGATAAAAGAAAGAAATTCATTTCGATCCATTGGTGATAATGACTTGTCTTTAGTTTAAGTGTAGTGAAATAATTGGAGATGTTTTATTATCCTTGAGGAAGAAATTGTGCTGTTTGAAATGCCAGATTTTAAATATTTAATTTTAGAAATAATGCTAGCTCTGATATCTCTGTTAACATTGGGACAGGGAAAAATCAATAGCTGCTAACAGGATGATATGCCACTGAGAAAGGTTATTTTTACTGTGAAAGTGTGCCAAATGTATTAACTAATTTTCTTATTATTTCTAGACCAAAACAGTAATTAAGTTCACAGAAGTGTGGCAGTTGATAAGGTTTAAATTTAGTTACTCTCAGGTAGGGTTGGAGGATTATATATTAAATCGATTTTACTAAAATATATAAAATATCAACCTGTTCTTTTACCTCTGTATTCACTCTTAAATCTCTCTTTCCCTTGGCTTCTCTGTCACAGTAAAGATGTACTATACCCACTTATTTGCTTAAATCAAAAATCCAGGGGTCATCTTTAAATTTTGACTTTCCATCGCATACCACATTCAATTCATTAGGCAGTTGTAGCTCTAGCTCCAGATACATACTGTATTGCATAGTTCCTTTCTGTGTTCACTGCTATGACATAGTTTAGGCTGCCATTGTTTCGCATCCTGACGACTCCTGTAGATTTTTGACTGCTCTTTCTGAGCCTCTCCTGTCTCCATGAAATATTAATAGCTACCTTTATAAATAAATATGCTTCAACCTACAATCCTTCAGTGATTTCTTATTGTACTCAAGATATAATTAAAAACTTCTTACCAAAGCCAACAAAAGGCTTATATGACATGAGCCTTGCCCATTCATTTAACCTTATCCTGTATGCCTTTGCCCTCACTAGCAACAGTTGGGCCAGCCATTCCCGTGTTCTTGTTTCTTGAACATGTACAGCTCATCGTAATTTTTGCCCTTTCTATTATCCCTAATGACAATGCTTTCCTCCTAGATCTTCCTTTTCCTGGTTCTTTCTCAAATGTTGACACTTTAACCAACTATTTTTTTAGTCACTTTATCTAAATAACCTCCCAGCATACACAAAGTTGTCCATTTCTGTATCATATTATCATGTTTCATTTCATACACAGCATATGGGACTATCTGAAAATAGTATCTTCCCTCTTCATTGTGTAGATGATCTCTCTAGAAATCTTGTCTGTTTCATGCAACACTTTATCTGGATGCTTAGGATAATTTCTAGTGTATGGCAGAAAAACATTAAACACTTCTTTGATGATTGGAGTTCAATGCATATTTTTAAGAAAAGCTAAGGCTTAACTTGATCTTTCAGTAAAAAAAAAATATTAATAGATACTATGTGAAAACTGTGATTCATAAAAACTTGAAATCTCTGTTTATACATACCCAAAATGAAAACCTATAAAAACATTTCTACTTTCTCAGCATAAGGGCAATAATAGACTCTGGAATACTATTGCTGTCTTGAAACTTTGATTCCATTTCTGCTAAGTAATGGAAGGAATCATTATACAAAGCACAGGATATCTCTTTACTAGATTTGAAAGTTGTTAATAAACCTAAAACCTCTGAAAAGTGGCAGAGAGCCTAATTATGTAGAACATGGTGAAACAGATGCTCTCTAACATACAATAGATTGTGTAAACTGTCACAATTCATTGCAGCTGAGAGCATCTGAATGACAAGGCTTGGCTCTTCCTAAGGCTTGGCACATGATCACAAGCAGGATTGCAGGATTCCTCTCTTAGGATTGCTTTGCAGGTGATCATGGTCCAAAAATTCTAGTTCCCAGTGGTTCCCACTACTACCACTGAGTTCTTATGACACTGGAATAGCTCAATGTTACAAAGGAACAGCCAAAATTGCCAAAGGGAATCACATATTTCGTAGTATAGTGAAAATAAAAAAAATTTAGAGAGACCACATAGGACAAAATTTCACTTTATGTGATCAACTTAACTGTAAAGAGACTCAAGTCAAATAACTTTTGAGTCAAGCTAGAACTAGGCTCAATTATCACCATGTTCCAATATATAATACTCATCTCATTTCCTAATATGTCACCCTCTAATGTCTTTGAAAGAAACTTATTTTTTAAAATTTAGTCATAAAAAGATGAAAATAAATTATATATCCTATATATTTGTTTATCATATATTACATTATTGCCCTATTATATTGGCTCTAAAATGCCTTCTCATGTTTGAAGTTCCATTTAATAAGTGAATCAGAAGATAAACTCAATAGAATATAAGTTCCCTACTTTATGAGCCTCTTTGAATTTCCAACTGTGGCAGAGTCTGTTATTGTCCATCAAAAATTCATGATCCCTGACGCATTTGTAGACATGATTCTGAGAAGCAACTACCCAGGCTGGGGCTACATTTAAGGTACAATCTGGATATGGCCTTGTGATTAATTTTTCCCCAAACATTGTGATCTAATGTAATGTTGTTTGTTTCTGGACTGACATGATTAAGAAACAAATGTGCTTTTCCTCACCCTCTCTTTCCCTTACCATTGCTGCTTAGAAATAGCAGAGCCATATTATGGGAAGTGCCTGGGTCCTTGAGTGATGTGAAACGTCATCTGGCAGACACCAACACCTGGCAGTTGTGTAAAGGAAAGATAAACTCATATTGTGTTAAATACAAAGAGATTTTTGAATGTGTCTGAGTTACCATAACTAAGGCACTCTCAGATTTTTTTTGTGTAAACATCTACCTTTTCATGGTTTTGAGTAAAAGCAGTACAAGTCTAGGCAATAAAATTAACGTTATTATCTCTATCTTAGTTGACAAATGTATCATCGGGCCAATTGCTCTTTGATAAATTACTGGATCACCATTTACAAAGTATACACCAACATTATATATATAGTCTCTTAGATATTTAGCAGTTGAATGACGCAGTCCTGATTTCTCTCAACTTTATTTCCTGAGAAATGCTAAACTCATATTTTGTCTAAACAAGGCCAGTGTGAAGTAGCAGAGACCAGCTGTTGCTTTTGCAAGAATAATGTGCTTTCTTGAAGCAAGAAATTGAAATGGTAGAAATGTATTAGTCCATTGAAAAAAATTATTCAAATACACAGAGTTAAGTGAGCATAGAGTGGCAGACTATATAGTGGTTTACCAGCTTCTGTTTTCGACAATAAATTCCTATTGACTATAGAAGGATGGTATAAGTTTCATTTAAAAATAATGAGAAAAATGCAATTGAACATCACTTTCAAAATGCACAAATAAAAATATAAGCTATGTAAGTCTGTGTTTCAGTAGATTTATTGTCTGTGTTTGCTTATTCAATCAGATAAGCAGAATACATTTTTCTCAAGTTGTGAGAATAACATATGACACATAGTCCATATGTCCATATGTCATATTTTCCTCCTTGTAATATAGAAAGGCCATCTACTTGATTAAACTATTTAAATTTCCTTTGGTGTGCCATATTTACTGGGTAGTTACTATTTTGAGAAACAACGAAGAGCTCTGTGCTTGCTTTATAGTTCTGAGTTTTCACACAATGCTTTCGGGAATGGGCTGAAACAAATAGACAAGAACAAAGTGACATTCATTTTGTCCATGATGCTTTTGTTCATAGACCCTCTGCTCCTGGGAAAAAAGGTTCCCTCTGTTCCATCTAGGACATGTATTCCTGTGTCCTTTTCACTAGAGTTTTGAGGTTACGTATGTACTCCACATGTGGTAACCACCCTGCTGTTTTGGCTGATTATGACTTTTTCATAATTTAAAAAAATTTTATGTTAACTATCCATGTATATGGCTGCTTTTATAAGAAAGACAGTAAAGGGAATGTCTGCAAAACATATGGAATAATCCATTTCTCTGAATATAGACTTATGGGCGATATTTAGAAAAAGCTCATGCATCTATACAAATAAAAATATTACCAAGCAGGGCACAGAGGAAATATTTTTGCTACAGCTTATGTTGTTATAGGATTTGCCATCGGTTGAAGATAACAAAAATCAACTAAGACAAAATCATATAGAACATAATAGAAAAAATAAGATGAAACAAATGGCTATCACATTTATCAGATATTAGAAACAGTGATATATATCTGGTCATATATTCAGAGAAAATTAAAAATTATATCTGCAATATTGTTTAAAGTCAATTCAATAACATTTCACAACCAATTCTATTATCTTTTTAAATTCATGACAAATGTTATTATTATTACCAGCATGTTATTATTTATAAAGTCACAAGAATAATCACTGGGAAATTGTAATTCAGTTTTACTTACATGGAGAGCAATGCTATATTCAAATCACAATTATTAATGCTAAATAGAAAGTGAAAATTTAAATTTGATTTGCTTTTATTGAACTTAATTGGGTATTTTTTAAAAACTTATTAATTCATCTATTATTTTGTTTAACCTAAAAGTATGCTTTGTGTTTTTTGTTCATTAATTTTTCAAGCACATTGACTGATTGATTGATGCAAGTATTGAGCTCTTGCCACATTAAAATTACAATAAAACTTTATATGTGACTCTAAGTTTAGAAAAAAAATACTGAGGAAAGAAGAACAAGTCAAGCAATACCTTTAAAAACTAGTCAGACAATTTCAAAATAATGGGACATTTTATAAGACAATTGGTATGAATTATAGAAGAGGTCAATGTCATTTAGAAAATTGGGAACTGTTATGAAGTAAGAGACAAAAAATAATTGTGAATATGTTGATTAGATAATGGTGGAAAAGAAAAGCTTTACAAAAGAAATAATTGGGTTTGTATAAATATCCCAAATAAATATGTATATTGATATATATAAATATATATCAATTTCATAATATAGGGCATTAGGGAATTATGGCAATACTCTTCATTGTGATACTGTCATTTTATGTCACATAATATCCTTATTTTTCAGAGACACATGCTGAAATATTTAGAAATGAAGTGCAGTGTCCACAACTTACTTTGAAGTGGTTCAGCAAATTACACATACCCATTCACACCCACACACAAATGTGCACACATACATAATGGGAGAAATTATAGCAATATATTAAGAATTGTTGAACTTAGATTGTGGAAATGTAGGTATATTATTATTTTTGTGTCTCCGTGTGTCTTTTTTATTTCAAAATATTACAGGGGTACCAATATTTTTGGTTACATAGATCACTTTTATAATGCTTGAGTTATGGTTGTAAGTATGGCCGTCACCCAGATAGTGGCTGAAAACCTACCTGTTTTCCCCCTCCTCCCCTCTTCTTCATTTCCATTGAGTTTTACATCCCTGTATGCAAATGTGTGCTCACCAGTTAGTTCCAGTGTAATGGTGAGTACATGTGGTGCTTGTTTTTCCATTCTTTAGATACTTCATTTAGGATAATGGTCTCTAGTTCCATTCAAATTGTGGCAAAAGGCATTGTCATCCTTCTTCGTGGCTGAGTAGCATTCCATGGCATACATATACCATGTTTTGTTAATCTCACGAATTAATGGGCACTTGGGTTGATTCCACATCTTTGCAATTGTGAATTTTGCTGCAATAAACATTCGAAGTGCAGTTGTCTTTTTGATGAAACAGGTTTTTTTTTCTTTTGGATAGATACCTAGTAGTGGGATTCCTAGATGAAATGGTAGGTCTACTATTAGTTCTTTGGGGCATCTCCATACAGTTTTCCATACAGGCATACTAACTTGCAAGTATATTATTCTACTATCCTTTTATTTTGCCTTTTTTTGAAAAAATTTATAATAAAAACTTGAAAATATATAAATCCACTGCTTAAGAGTTGAAATTAGAGAGGGTTGAGAAAGGGAAAGACCCAATATCAAGTAAGTCATATAGCATACACCAAATTTACAGTCAAAGTGTTTGCAACAGCCATTATTAAAATTTAACCACCAGTTATGAAATTTTACACTGTTGAAAGTGTACCTGAACTTTCCAGGGTGCCTCCTTGCACATTGTCCAATGGTGAGCTAATACATGTGACTGCCACTGACCTTTCTAAAGGTCAGCAGCTCCCTAGACCTTTAAATTCTTAATAATTTTATTTCCATTTTCATATTTAGTTCTAGATAAAATTATAAGAGGACATAGCTTTATGAACTTTTTAGAATGTGAACACAGTAACAGTTCAGTCTCTCTCAATTTGGGATCTATTATTCACATTCTCATCAGCCATGTCTGAGTCAATTGATTCCTAGTTGCATTATATTATAGTATATGTGCATTCTTATTATAAAATGTTTTAATGTACAGAAACAAACACAACTGAAAGTATTTTTTTTTCTTTGCAAATGTTAGAAGCAAAATTGAAGACTGGAAAGGGTATTTAAAATCAGCCAACAATGAAGATGTAGAATCTGAAAGGACAGTGAATCAAAGAGAAAATCATTACTTAATCTCTCATGACAGTATTTAAATATAAATATAATAATTGTATTGGATATATTTATATATGTTATCAACATAATTAAAGGAGAAATTTCATTAGTTAGTGATTGGATATTATTAATAGCTTTATATGCTTGTTATAAAAAAGAAGTAAATATGAAATTATGTGATATATGAAGTAATAAATGGAAGACTAAATAAAATCCATCCCAAAATAACCATAACTACTAAAATAATCATGCTACTCATAGTCATAGATAAATTACTATAGTTAATTTGGGTTTTTTTTTTTTTTTTGGTGATATTTCAAAGCTAGACTATAACCAAATAGCTACTTGATTTCAAGAACTTTTTTTTTTTTTTTTAGTTTTAATGTTAGTTCATCGATATTGAATTATTCAATTAATATTTAAAAATACTTGGCACACATATAGGAAAAAGAATGTGAGCTTAATCCATTTTCTGTTAGTGAATTTTGCTGGAAAAGCATCACTTGTTTTCAGTCACATTTTCATAAGGGAAATTGGTTCCTGTCCCTAATCTGACTTAATGGAAAGGAAGATCAAGTTCTTGACATATCTGATAGGATATCAACACAATTTGCTGGAACATTTGCCACTTGATGATGAAACTGTCAGAACTATACTAATGAGAAAGGGGTGCTTTGATTAGATGATGTGTTGAATGTTAATTATAAAGTTAGGAAAATAGAGAGTTCATATTCTGACATAAAATCCCTAGTAGGATTAAATTGATTCTTAAAGGGCCAGGAAGTCAAGCTGAAACAAAGTACCATTTGTCTACTTTATTGACCAAATAAGTATCTTCAATTTTACCCTAAGAATTCGTTTAATTTGCTAGCATCAATAGATAGTGTCCATCCTGATTCCAGGCTATAATGCTTAGGAGGATGAGTTTTTAATAATGCTGATTGAATACACTAAAAGCAACAATAGCGAGTTAGCATGTGATCAGAGATGAGCAACCAAGATGAAAAATCTATTAAAGATGTTACATAATAAATCCATAATGCAATGTGATATGTTTTACTTATACACAAATATTTGCTAGCCATCCTCAAGTATCTATAACTTCTTCACGTGGATGAGAGACAAGACTTATACTCTGTTGGGCAAAATTTGCAAACATAACTGATACTACAATATAGCTATCTAGCAACAGAAAGAATAGTGACAGCTAAAGAATGGATTCTATGTTAAGATAGGCACCTCTAAATTCTATGATTTCTTTGAATTTAATTTTCTATGATTTGCTGAAATCAGTAACTATATTCTATGTAAATAAGAATAAGATTAACTTAAACTGTTAAAGTACATGGGAAGTAGGTCAATTAACTGTTAACTTTAAAATTTATCAGAAATTTTATATTTGGTTCCATTCAGAAATTTCTCTTTGGCCAATTATAATTATTTTATCTTTTAAAAAGCAATCCAATTTCCTTTTGGTGTAGTCAAATAAAGTAGGAGATAATAATATGACAATTTTTATCTCATAACAATTCAGGGAAGAAAATAAGATTGTGTCTACTGGAAAAATGAAGCAATTTTCTAGTTAATTTAATTTGCAGACCACTTTTACTTGACATTTTATGTAACTTGGTACAAAGCTATTTTATTTTAATGTTACTTGTAGAAACACAAGTTACATGAATATTTCACACTTACTTTGCAACTGAAGCATTAATCAACCTGTGTAATTTGATAATATTGTGCCTACATAGGGAGATTTTTCATGCATGCCTATGAATGTTTTATTTTTGTTACTCTTGTTAATGTCTGAAACACGAAAGTCTGTGTGATAATCTCCATATAATGTCTTCATGTACATCTATTGCAGCAGTTTCTTCTCATATTCCACAAACACTCATTATTTTCATAGAATGCACTTAATTAACTCCATCTCACTGCCAAAATCTTTTCTGGAGGAGATGATGAAACTGAGTTAATTGCAATCTCAGAGAGTATGTGCCTTAAACAGGTGCAGCCTCCTGTATCTATTTTGTGACTCTGTTTATGAATAAACATAAATTTTAGGAGATCATGTTTAGTCTCGTTATATCTTGTTCTATACACAAATGATAATTTATGAGTATTTTCTTCCAAGCCTTTAGTTACTGGTGTCAGGTTATTATTAGAAATATAAGTAAAATTAAATCAATTTACTTAACCTTAAGGGGTATTTCTAGACTAGATATTTTAATTTAAACAAATTTTCTATCAGTGTCTGCTTTTAATGTAGAATGAAAAATAATCATATGTCTACTTTAAAGTCAGGGCTGGTAAAATGTTGCTCAATGCATTTGGCAGATACCTCTACTTTCTTGTACTATAGGACATTAAACAAAATTGAGATCATTCTTCCATAGGGAGGAGGAAATATTTGGAATGTTTTTCAATATCTACCAACACTATACATAATAAATTTTGTAGTACATTCAATATTTTGGTCTTATAATAGGTGTCTTTTAGAGCAGATCATATCAACTATATTTGTTTATGCATAAGTCAAAAAGGAAGAAAATTATACATAGTATATCTTCTAATATTATGAATAAACAGTGCACCGACTGACCCTGCAACAGTGTCAGAAATGATAATATCACTTATGTCCTCCACATGAAATTTAAAAAGTAAGCAAACAGCCAAAGTAAAAGAAAAACAAATTAAAACAAAGCAAAGCAAACACACATACACATTCAACTGTACAATAAATACAACAAAGTACAATAAAATCCTGATATTTCTTATAAAGATAAATCAGAATGTTTTTTAAACTTCAAATTATTTCTAAAATTTTTTTGTCTGATGCCTCTACTTTGTTGACTTCATGGCCTGTAGTAGCTTATATGGTAAGCAGAAGTCTGACATGGCTTCCAAAATTCCATGCGCCCTGGTGTACATGCTATGCAAATAACTTGGATGATAAATACAATGGATTTTACTTCCATGATTAAACTATGTTTCATGGAATAGTTGACATAAAGAAGGGGAGATTATCCAGTTGAGCCTAACCTAATCACAAGTCTTAAAAGCAGATTAGTTTTCTCTGGAAGGCAGAAGCAGAAAAGGAAGTCAGAGATTCAAAGAATGAGAAGGATCCCACGTGCTGTACTGTTGCTGTCCTGAAAATAGAGAGTCCACATGGGAAGAAATATTAGTGGCCTCTGAGAGCTAAAAGTAACCCCAGCCAATAGCGATTAAATAAACAGAGACTTCAATCCTATAATTACAAGGAACTGAATTCTCCCAACACCAAGAAAGAATTTGAAAGTAGATTTTCCCCTGGATGAAAATTTATCCCTAGCAACTCCTTGATACAAGCCTGTGAAACACTAAGCAATGAACCCAGTCTAGCCCAGTGATACTTCTGGCATACAGAATTATAAGCTAAAATATGACTTATTTTTTTAATTTTTTTCTTTATTGAAGTATACTTTATATATCATGCCTTTACTCCATTTTAAGTGTACAATTAAATGATTTTCAGTTAATTTACCGAGGTGTACAGTTAATTACATAAATCAGTTTTAGAGGAATTCCTTTCCCCTATTGAGACCCCTAATTCCAGACACTAAGTTGGGTCAGGAAAAAAATAATAGTTACATAAATCATAATAATAAAAAGCTAATGCAGCTAATATTGCAATACCACAGAGTATCTGATGCTATGGGCCAAGGCATTGGTTTTCCAACTTTTTTTAGGAGTATTACTTACTATTAAGATGAAAATCTGACATATGCCGTCGGTATCTGCAGTAAATAAAAGTGGCACCACTATGGTTGAATTGAGATAATTCTGCTGGATTGAGGCAGGCTCTGTTCAAGATTAATTTAACACAAATATTAATTTTACTAATATTACATGCTAAGTAATATTGTATTCAGTACTCTCAATGCTTAGCTGGTATTTTTTAGAGCTTTCTCAAAAGGCCAGAACATAACTTTTATGAAAAAATGATATAAAGAAATGTGATAAAAGAGAGCTACTTTTGATGGGGTGGTTAGGAACGGCCTGGCTAATAAAGTAATACATAAACTAAAATCTAAATGTTGTATGAAGCCTACCAGGCAGATCTTATGGCAGTGCATCACAGGTAATCTTCTGTTTATTGCAATGACATGGCCGCTGCACATGATTATTCCTTAAAATATGTTTGAAAATCACTGGCTTAAGATGAGAAATAATGATAGGCAATAATTCTCAGATTTCTGTGTTACCCCAGAACATCACATTTTTAAGGTTACAGAATGGTTCATCATTACATTGACCTCATGAACGTATGCATACAGTCTCTCTCTCAAGTTCTCCTTGGTTTAGCTGGAAGAGAGTATAGAGGACAGGTCACAGGTGGAAGTGTGGTTACTGTCAGAGTTTAGTTGCCCATGGCTCAAGATGGAGCATGGACAAATAATGGCACACTGAGTAACTATAAGCTGGATTATATAGAAAATGCCAGCAATAGGACCAATCTTATATGAAAAGAGGAGTAACATGTTCCTGGAAACGCCATAAAGATTTGTTTTCCTGGACCTCTTATTCTACTTGAGAAAAAAAAAATAATAGATCACACTTATCGTAGTGAAAATTAATATTTTATCAGTTTTTGAGAAGACTGAGGGCTGGGCTCCTGTTCTATTCATCGTTAATGCCTTCAATCAAAGTAGGACCCACGCTATCCTAAAGGGGAAACATTTTTACGTATAGCAAATTTTACAACATACTGTTAGTGGGGAGGAAGAGAGAGCCTGATAAATAGAATTCCCCCTTTTACTCTCCTTTGCAGAGTTTAGTGTCTGTGGATCTTTATACAAATGTATATCATAGAAATTTTATTATAATTACTGAACCCCTCTTCCACACAATTGTGCATACTTCTAAGACAAAGATAATATCTTATTCAGTTCATTCCAGAATCCAGGATTTGCAATTTAACAGTACATGTTTGTTAAATGAATAAACCTAATTTATACTGTGATTGTTAATCACTGATGAGAGTTCCCTATCTTTTTTTTTCTTTATTGAAGTATACTTTACATATCATGCGTTTACTCCATTTTAAGTGTACAATTAAATGATTTTCAGTGAATTTACCGAGATGTACAGTTAATCACATAAATCAGTTTTAGAGGAATTCCTTTCTCCTATTGAGACCCCTAATTCAGATCACCAACTACTTTTCAAGCATGTCACACACCTCCACAGTGCCCCCCACGTCACTCAGACTTGAGTTTACCCCCCACCCCCCAATTCCCTAGTGATCGCTCCCACCTTTGAACACCATAGTGTTAATCAGTCAAAGAGAGTTCCCTATCTTAATATTTTCCAGGGCAATGG